>PVJA010001417.1:0-17226 GCA_004027025.1 Myocastor coypus | reverse complement strand
AAAGTTAGAGGAAAATTGAAAAACGAAGGAATCCTTGAATGAGCAATATAAAAAAGAAATAGATCACATAAAGCAGTTTCAAAGAGATATGCAGGACAATAAAATCTCAATCACAAAGTGACAGCACCTTATGAACAAAAGTGAAGATAAAGTTTCAGATCTTGAAGACACAGTCATAGCTAGTGAAAATGTAAGAAAAGATCTCTTGAAAACAACTAGTATGCAGGAAAAAAATAATTGAACATCTGCAAGATGATGTAAAGATGAACATCATGAGAATAATAGGCATAAATGAAAAAGAAGGAGTCAATACAAAGGATATAAAAGGAATGTGGGCAGAAGTAATAGAAGAAAACCTCCAAAATATGAGAAAACAATTGGACATTCAGGTAACTGAAGCATACAGAACTGCAAATAATATCAAACTAACTAAAAACACACCCAGACATACAGCAGTCAAGATCCCAGAAATCCAGAAGAAGAATAATATATTAAAAAGCCTCTATAGAAAAGAAACAGAACACATTTAAAGGAAAACCCTTCAGAATAATGGAAGATTTATCTTCACAAACCATGACAAAGAAGAGCATGGAGCAGAGTGCTTCAAGTCCTCCATGAAAACAAACTCCAGCTCAGAGTACTATACCCTGCAAAACTCTCTTTCAATTATGAGGGAGAAGTGAAATACTTCCAACACAAAGAACAACCAAAGAATTTCATGATTTCAAAGCCAACACTACATAGATCACCAAAAAATATTTTAGAGAGGGACCAAAATTACCAGAAATCTCTGAATGAGAGCAGAAAGAAACCACCAAATAGGGCAACAAGTTAAACACAGGAGAAAAAGTGGTAAACAATAGTAGGTAAAAACATGTCAATTGTAAGTCAATACATTTCAATTATAACCATCAATGTAAATGGACTTAATTTATATCACATTAATTAAAAGAAATAGATGTCACAGTGAATTAGGAAGCAAAATCCAACAATATGCTATATACAAAAACACACTCAACTCATAACGAAATTCACAGGCTGAAAGTCAAAGGACAAAAAACAAGACTACATGCCCCAGCACCTCAGAAAAAAGTAGGGGTAGAAATCCTGTTAGCAGATAGTCTAAATCTCAAATCAAGATTGATCAAATGAAATGAAGAAGGCCACTGCATACTGGTTAGGGGAAAAATTCAAGATGGAGCAGTAACACTCATAAATATATACACCCAACACAGGACCACCCAGCTATATAAGACAAATCTTAATGGACATGAAAAATCCAATACCACAATCTTAATCAGAGACCTTAACACCCCTTTATCCCCAAAGGTAGGTCAAGCAGAGAAAAAATTAGCAAAGCAGTAGATCTGAACCAGAACTTGGAACAACTGGACTTAGTGGACATATACAGAGTGTTCCACTCAACCAATTCTGAATACACATTTTCTTTTCATCTGTACACAGGATATTTTCTAAAATAGATTACATACTAGTCCATAGGTCATGCTTAAGTATATGTAAGAAAACAGAAATTATTTCTAGCCATAGTGCAATGAAACTGGAAATAAATGACAACAGAATCCACAACAACCACAGAAACACAAGCAGTGGGTTACAGATGAAATTAAACAAGAAATTAAATAATATTTACAATCTAATGAAAATTCAAACACAACCTACTGGAATTTATGGGAAACAATGAAAGTAGTTCTTAGAGGTAAATTTATATCTGTGAACTCAGACATTAAGAAAACAGAGTGGGAGCAAATAAATACTCTAATGCTGTACAGAAATCATCTAGAATAGGAACAGCAAATCAAATCCAAAGCCAAAAGATGGGAGGGAATTATAAAGAGTAGAGCAGAAATTAATTCAATGAAGACAAAGAAAACAATACAAAGAATTAATGAATAAAAAAGTTGGTTATTTGAAAAAGTAATAAAATTGATAAGCCCCTAGCTAACCTCATCAAAAAGAGGAAAGAAAAAACTCAAATTCCAGAACTAGGGAATGGAAAGGGTGAAATTACCACAGAACCAGTGGAGATTCAGAAGGTCATTAACAGCTACTTGGAGAATCTTTACTGTCACAGAATTAAAGACACAGATGAAGTGGATAGATCTCTTTTAAGGTACATTTTTACCAAAACTGAATCAAGAAGATAGGAGAACTCTCAGTAGCCCAGTAACAGTCAATGAAATACAAAATGTAGTAAAAATCCTACTGATAAAGAAAAGTCCAGGCAGGTCCTGGTAGGTTTACAACTGAATTCTACAAGAATTTCACAGAAGATACAATCCCAATACTCCTCAAACTCTTCAATGAAATTGAAAAGTAAGGAATCCTCCCCAAATCATTCCTAGAAGCAAGTATTACACTGATACCAAAATCACAGAAAGACACAACTAAAAAAGAGAATTATAGGCCAATCTCCCTTATGAACAAAAGTGAAGATAGAGTTTCAGATCTTGAAGACACAGTCATAGCTAGTGAAAATGTAAGAAAAGATCTCTTGAAAACAACTAGTGTGCAGGAAAAAATAATTGAACATCTGCAAGATGATGTAAAGATGAACAGCATGAGAATAATAGGCATCAATGAAAAAGAAGGAGTCAATACAAAGGATATAAAAGGAATGTGGGCAGAAGTAATAGAAGAAAACCTCCAAAATATGAGAAAACATAGATGTAAAAATCCTCAAAATCCTCACAAATGGAATACAGCAATACACCACGACCAGGTAGGATTCATTCCAGGGATGCAAGGAGGGTTCAATATATGAAAATCTATAAATGTAATACACTGTATCAATAGAGCCAAATCCAAGAACCACATGATCATCTCAATTGTTATAGAAAAGGCTTTTGACACACTTCAACACTCCTTCATGCTCAAAATACTACAGAAATTTGGAAAGATGGCCTCTACCTCAATTTGATGAAAACCATCTATGACAATCCAACAGCTAGCATAATTCTAAATGGGGAAAAACTGAAGTCTTTTACTCGGAGATGGTATAAGACAAGGATGTCCTCTATCACCACTCCTATTCAATATAGTTTTGGAATCATTAGCTGCAGCCATTAGAGAAGAGAGAAAAATAAAAGGAATAAGAATATGAAAAGAAACATTTAAACTATCATTATTCCTAGATGACATGATGCTCTACTTGGAACATCCAAAACACTCCACCAAGAAGTAATTTGAATTAATATGCAAATTCAGTAGCATAGCAGGATACAAAGTTAACACACAAAAGTCAATAGCATTCCTCTACACAGACAACAAATATACTGAGAGGGAAATTAGAGAAACAATACCGTTTACAATAGCACTGTGGAAAGTGAAATACGTAGGAATTAATCTAACTAAAGTGGTAAAAGATCTTTTCAATGAAAACTACAGTACTTTGAGAAAAGAGATCACACAGGGCTTCAGAAAATGGAAAGATATTCCCTGCTCCTGCATAGGATAAACATACTCCCTAAATTGTTATACAGATTTAATGCAATCCCTATCCAAATCCTATCAACATGCCTCACAGTCATGGAGAACTCATTCCTATAATTTATTTGGAGCCAGAAAACAACCTAGAATAGCAAAGACAATCCTGGGGAACAAAGATAAGGCAAGAGGTATTACAGTTCCTGATGTAAATTTATATTAGAAAGGCACAGTGATAAAATCAGAGTGGCATTAGCAAAAACATAGACCTCAGGATCAATGGAGTAGATTAGAAATTGCAGAAGCAAATGCAAACACACTCAGCCACCTTATCTTCAAAAAAGGGCCCAAACATGTTTACTGGAAGAAAGACAGCCCATTTAACAAATGGTGCTGGAAAAACTGGATTTCTACATGCCGAAAACTAAATCTTGACCCAGGTCTATCACTATGCACTTAACTAAAGAAAAAATGGATTCAAGATCTAAATATTGAAACACAAACACTAAATCTCCTTGAAGAAAAGTAGGAAGAAATCTCGAACACCTTGGAGTAGGCAAACAGGTAATGGATAAAACCCAAAATATATGTTTAACAGTTGAAAGAATCAACAACTGGGAACTCCTCTTGCTGAGAAGTTTTTTCACCTCAAAAGAAATTAACAAAAAAGTGAAATGGCAAACCAGAAATTTTGAAAAAAATTAATTAATGAGTATTCAGACAAAGGTCTTGTATCTAACATTTATAAATAACTAAAAAACATTAGGGTCCCAAAATACAAAGACCCAGTCCAGAAATAGACATCCAAGATGAAGACACACTTTTCAGAGGTAGAAATACCACAAGCTTATAAATGAAAAAATGGTCCCTATTTGTAGCTATCTGTGAAGTGCCAATTAAAACAACACTCACACACCATCTCACCCCAGAAAGGACGGCTATGATAAGGAAATCAACCAACAGAACATGTTGGAGAGGCTGTGGGGAAAGAGGAACACTTCTCCACTGCTGATGGGAATGCAGACTGGGGCAACTATTATAGAAATCAGTGTGGAGACTCCTTAAAAAATTAGAACTGGAAATCTCATTCAATGTAGTGATCCCCCTATTGGGAATTTTCCTACAATAAAGGAAACCATCATATCATAGTAATGTTTGTCCACCTATGTTTATTAGCAGCACAATTTGTGTTAGCCAATCTTGGAAACAACCAAAATCCCCATCATCTAAAGAATGGTTGAAAAGATGTGGCATTTATACAGTGGAATATTACTCAATTATAAAAAATGATAAACTAGAACACTTTATATATAAGTGGATGTATCTTGAATGTATACTCATAAGTGAAATAAACCAAACCTACATGTGCAAATATCATAATCTCCCTAGTATAAAAACACAACAGAAGAAATAAAAATGTTAAGGCATAACACAGCTGAATGGAAATCAAGAACTTAAGGATTAAACAATGAAGAGATAGCAAACAGAAAAGTTAGGAAACATGGCAGGGGCAAAACCATGCACTTATATACACAGGATGAATTAGACAATGGTCCTAATAATCTCAACAGGTTGTTGACATTCAGAGTAGCAATTTGTAAGACTAAAACGATGCTGGGAGAGCCGCCTATTATTCTGGTCTTTTAGATGTTTGCTGCCTCTAATGTAATTTCAATTATTGCTATACTCTCTCAAGTAAATGTTTGTTTTAAAAGGAAACAAATAGGATAATTAAAGAGAATACGAGAGAAGGAAAAATGCAATAGGATTGACTTGCTACAATTTTGTATATGCTTAGATCTCTAAATTTCTGTGTAAAATGTGTAACATTTTTTTAAAAATCACATTCTATAGGGATTTATTAGAATATCAATGATGGATGGAAAATACCAGTTCCATGTTAAGTCTAAGACATTTAATATTCAGAAAGACAGTGATGTTAAGTTCAAGTACCTCTGCTATAGAGTAATCATATCACTAAGCTGCTGTCCTGAAAGGCTAAGTTTTCAGACCAAAAAATTAGAGAAAAAGACCTACAAGGGTAGCCAATATTTTGGCTCTAGCCTTTGATGGTTAGTGAAGACTCAGAATATACGAGAACCTATACTGTAACATCTTATAACTCAGAGATGTTCCAAATTTTCTGTTCAAGGGGATTATGGTGCCACTGAGGTAAGTGATCAGCAATGTGTAGTGTGCCTAAGGAGAGTCACCTAGAGAGAAAACGTTCTCTCAGGCTTTCACAGAGAGCCTGAGATGTAATATTCCATAACATTTGTCAGCCCCTTAACTACAATTATAGTGGTGACTAACACGATAAAAACTTAATAAATATCTGTTAAATGCATGGATGGATTCACAGCTTAATGGAGAGGCTCACACATACATCAACCAATGTAAAAAAAAAAAAAAAAAAGAAACACTGACTATAAAATAATGAAAAGTTTTATAAGAGAAATACTAAAATAATCTGAACAATTACAGATGTAAAATCACATATATTTAGGAGGTAGCTTAAGAGATATTTATAGGTAATTTGTAATTTTAGATGATAAACACTAATAAGATAAGTTAAAATTCAAAGACACAAGTTGTCCATATCAGAAATGTAAAATAATATATTACTGTAGATTATGGATATATTAAAATTATAATAAGGAAATTTGAAATTTATGACAAAGCATGTAATAACTTTTATGTCATAAAATGTATTCTTTTAATTACAAGTTAGCAAAATAAACTCATGTACAAGCTGAATGTTTTGATAGTTCATTTTCAAGAAATTATATTTATTATAAAAGAAACTTTCCTATAAAAAACATGGTGTGGTGTGGATTATGAGCTAGTAACTTCTATGAAATGTATACAAAAGAAATAATGCTAGTTTTATTAAAATTTCCTTCAGAGAAAGAGATGGAGTAGATTCTTTCCAAATTATCTATGAGGCTAAGTAAGTTTGGTACAAAACTTGGAAAAAAAAAAACTTGGTCAAAATATTTAAAAAAGCAGCCTACAAAAGAATAACCTTCAAAAATAATGCAAAATTCCTCCAAGAACTATTGACATATACAATATAACTGAGTATAGTTATTTCCAGGGAACCAAAATAAATCTAGTATTCAAAGCTCAATCGATATAATTTACCATAAAAATAAAAAGATGTAAATTATTAATTTCTCCTCAACTGACTTAAGAATTTAGAGAGAAGAAACTAACCTATAAAGGAAAGCCCATCAATCACAGCAGACTTCTCAACACATTCTCAAATCAAGGTGAGATTAAAGTGAAGTAATTTAAGCCTTAAAAGAAAACAGCCCCCAACTCAGATAGAAGTACTTTCCAAGACTATTTTTCAAAATTGATGGGAAAATAAGATACTTCCATCACAAAGAACACCTGAATAAGTTTATGAACACAAAATAAGCTCTTCAGAAAGTACTGAAGGATATATATCAGAAAGAGCAAACAAAGATCAGAATTACATGAATATCAATAGAAAGAAGCAACCAGGCAGGGCAAGTAATTAAACAGGGGAAAGATGGGGGAACCAACAACAGGAAAATAATATGTGAAAGATAAACTAATATATCTCTATTATAACCATCAATGGAAATGGTCACCATTCACCAATCAAAAGAAATGGAATAGCAGATTGTATGAAGAAGCAAGATCCAAAAATATGCTACATTAATGAAACATTTTTAACTACAAAAGAAATTCAAAGAATGAAAGTCAAATGATAGGAAACAATATTCCATGCAATAGGATCCCAGAGAAAAGCAGGAGTAGGTATTCTATTTTCAGACAATGTGAACTTCAAGCCAAGACTGACCAAGAGAGACAAAGAATGTCACAACTTACTTGTGGATGCAAGACTCCAAGAAGGGGCAATAAATATATATGCACCAAATACTGGTACACCAAAATACATAAAATGAATATTAACAGACATGAAAAATCAAATAAGTACAAACACAGTTGGAATGGGAGCACTTAATACCTCACTCCCATAACTAGATAAACTAGACAAAAAATCAACAAAGAAATATCACAATTAAACCAAACCTGCTAACAAATGGACTTAGTACATGTTTGCAGAATATTCCACCCAACAACATCAGAATACACATTCTTCTCAGCTACACATAGGATATTCTCCAAAGTAAAACACACATTAGCTCACAATGCATGCTTAAGTAAATGCAGAGGACTTTAAATTATTCCAGGCATATTATCTGACCATAATGCAATGAAATTGGAAATCAAAGGCAGAAGAAACCACAAAAAATATAAAAAATAGGAAATTAAACAACACCTTCCTGAATAACCAATGGGCCACAGAGAAATTAAAAAAAAATTAAATAGCATCTATAATTACATGATACCAATGCAACATACTGGAAATTATGGGATGCAGTAAAAGCAATATGGGAAATTTATAGCAATAAATTTTCATATCAGAAAAACAGAAAAACTCAAACAAACAACTTGATGTTGAGCCTCAAACTCTCAGAATACAAAGGAAACTTCAATCCAAAGATGGTATGAAAGAGAAAATTGTATGATCAGGGTAGAAATTAGTGCAATTGAGACTAAGAAAATAAAACAAGGAATCAATGAATTGAAAAGTTGAGTCTTTGAAAGATTAAATAAAATTGATATATCCTTAGATTATCTTATCAAAAAGAGGGTTGGGAGATAGCTCAGGGGTCTATATCTGTACATACAAAATAGTTTAGATACACAACTATTTTTTCCTAGTTCATTGAGAAGATTTGTGCTGATAGTGCTTAGACAAAATATCATGTCTGCATCTTTTCCTCTGAATAACTCCTACAAAGACAATAATATGCAAAGTATAAATTATTGTAACTGTCACACTAACCTGTTTTGAAACTGTTTCATTGCTATATTTTTCTCACTAAAATGAAGGAAAAAATTAAATGAGATGCATATCATTAATCTCAGGAAAAAAGTGTTTGCGGAGCAAAATAAATCAAAAACAGAGTGAAAAGAAAACCTACAGAATAGAAAAAAATTATCCAGTTGTCCTTCAAACAGTGGACTTATATCTAGCAATGCAAAGAACTGAAAACAAATCAGATCCCCCCAAAACTTAAAGATCCAATAAAAAATGGGCGTCTGAAATGAATACACACTTCTTAGATGAAGAAATATAAATGGCAAAGAAATTCCTGAAAAAGAATGTTCAGCATCAAAGGTTATTAGATGAATGCAAATTAAAACAATGCTGAAATTCTATGTCCCCCAAAACATTATATGTATAGTAGACTACTACTCTGCCATAAAGAAGAATAAATTTGAGATACTTGTAAGTAAATGGATTCAACTTGAGACATGCTTTGAAGTGAAATAAATAGAAATCACAGCTGAAAACATTGCATTTCTCCATGGTATGATAAACTGAAAGAGCAGTTAAGGACCAAAATTTACAATAGATATTATAAACTGAAAAGAAATTATTCAAAAGAAAATAAGAACTAGGCTGGGGAAAAGGCAAGGAAGGAAGGAAAAAGGAACAAATGACAAGGAAAAAAAGGATAAAATAGAAACAGAGCTTTGTAAATAAAGAAGAGGAGTTGAAAGCAGAAGGGATTGGGAATAAAAAGGAGAATCAAAATATATGATGTATGGGTAGAAATTCCTTATAACCAATATGATAATTATGTACATCTAAAAATGTATGAATAAACTTAATTTTAAAAGTTGTTTACCTATTTAATTTTTAATTTTAAAATTTTAGCCTCTAGAAAATTTAGAATTGTCTATGTGGTGCAGGATTTATGGGTTGTATTGTATTGCTAGCAGGCAGAACTTCTCTAGGGTATGTGGGGTAGGGGTGATAGGGATAATGGGAGCTCAGCAAGTATCCAAGTAGTATTATAGGCGGGTGAATTTCATACTGTAGCACTTTTTTTTTTTTAAAGAAAGTGTATTTGGTTGTTATAGGGTCTCACTGTGCAGCTCTGACTCATAGCGATCCTCCTGCTTTCAGCCTCCCCAGTGCTGGTATTACAGGTGTGCATCACTAGGCCTATACCCTGTGCTTGCCTCAACTTGCCTAAGCAGGGTCTTTAGTCCACTGAGCTATCTTGCTGGCCCACATGTAGCATCTTCTTTGGTGCATTAAACCTAAACTACTCACACTAATATCCTGGTTCTGAAAATAGGGGAAGAGACTATTGGCAATTCAGTTCTTTACCTCATATCTACCCTCCGTCTCCATCTCCTCTAGTGGTACAGCTTAGTAGGAGATATGCAGCTCTGTTGTTAGTATAAACAGATTATTTATGTGGAAATATTGAAACAACGAAAATCCCTATTGGTTTTACTTTTCACTTCACCCAGAAAGGCAGAATCTAGTGCCAAAATAATGGACAAGTGTGATGCCTAGTATAGTTTATTTCAAAAAGAGCTACAAGGTGCCCAGCGGGATGGCTCAGTGGTCTAAAGCACCTGCTTGGGAAAGCTTGGGTGGCTTCAGGGACCGCGGTTCGATCCCCGGCACCACATGCTGCACCAGCCCTGCCCTCGGGGCGGGCTGAGCCGGCCATAAAAATGAGTGAATAAACAAATAAAGATTGTGAAACAAGAAAAAATAAATAAAATAAAAAATTCTTTAAAAAAAAAAAAAGAGCTACAATAACAATACTTGACAGATGTCTCCAGTTCAACCTAGAATATTGGGGCGCAGCCTTTAACATGGTGGCAATTGGTGAAAACAAAAACTGACTTATTTGAAGTGGTATCTGTAGGCGGTAGGTGGGAGTGATTATGGTGCCCCCAAAAGTGTGGAAAGATAACACAACTACTTTGTAAGGGCTGACTGCAAAAATCCTGCAAAATATTTAAAAAGTAGTGTCTCAAATTGAAATGTTCTGGGATCCAGACATTAAATTAGCCATTTGTAGGAAGCATTAAGAATTCCACGCCAGCTCCTTTTTGCTATATATAGAACCAGACTATCAGATCTGACTTTTGGAGACACCCAGATTTTTTTTTCCAGTACTGGAGACTGAAGTTGAGACCTTAAACATACTAGAAATGCCTAGATTTTTAAATTCTGGAGACTAGTATGTTTTAAATGAACCATATCAAATCCGTACCGAATGCCTCATTTCAACAAGTTTTCATTTTATTTTTATATTTACTTTGTAAAAATTTGATTTAATTTTATTTTGAAAGGTTAAAAAAAGCAAAATGAAGTAGTGGAAACAAAGACAGAAACAGGGTAACATACAGCAATATGTATGTTACAGATTTTCGAACAAGAATAACTAATTCACAATGGTTATTCTATAATCTATTTTTATTGTCAAATCTGTTGTTTAGATTAACAGACATACAAGATTGAACAAATAACTGAATATTACCATTTGCTTTCAAGAAACCTTAATTTTTTCTTGCTTTTTAAAAACTTTTTAAAACAATTATTGTAAAATAACAATCGATAAGATGTTAGAAGCAGTACACATTAAGAAGACCAATATAGCAAGCATCCAAACACAGTTTTTGTATTGCACATTGCTGTCCTTGATGTTGTTGCTTAGACTGCAGATATCAGCATAGAGTTAGTCAAGGTAAAAATTTAACACATTAATTGCTATTTTCAAAAACCTGATGGAAATTGTTAGTACAATAATTTCAGCCAACCTCTATACATACTTGCCCAGTTGATTCAGTTTGTATTTACTTTTTTTATGAGCAATGTTTTGGTCACATTTTAAATGAAAATCTAACTGTACTGAGAAAATTAAGCACCATTTTCAGACACTATCACATACCATGTACTCATCCCTTGTACCTTGTTGCAAAGAAAGCCTAAGTAAGTCCTCAGCTCCAGAGACACTATAGCATTGCCTTAGGGATTGTGCCCCAGTTACCTTTTCTAGGGGCTCTAATTTCTCCCTTAAGGCATCTGACATCTGGCTCAAATTTTGCAGAATGAAATGTTTTAGAATTCCTAGCAAAGGCCTGCTTAACTTCCCCATCCTTCTGCCAGCTGCTCTAAGTCCTGAGCCCAGTTTGAATATTTTAGTCACTGTGATAACTGGGTCAATGTGAAGTAGTCAGTTGACATACTAACAAAGTGCCTATGAGTTTGGTTAATCCAAGTACATCCTTGAGGACAACACAATAAATGGCATCTAAATCACTTTCTTGGCCTGTTAGCCTCATGGCTAGATCCAGGGTTGGTGATATATAAGATATATATATATGCCAGGAACTTATGTTGCTGAAGTATTTTCCCAACCTCAACTGAAATATCTAAACCCAACAAGAAGCCAGTAATAGGGGCTCTGGATAAACTATGGTAGGAAATGATCAACAGAGAAAATATGGAATTTGGCACCAGAGTACCACATTTGTTGCTGTGGCTATATTTGACTATGAGGTTCAAGAACCTTTGGGAATGCTTATACAAAGAGTTTGGGAAGGGTCAGAGATGTTGCCTGAAAGAGGAGAGCTGGAAGGTGTTAGGCTGTTTTGTATGGGAGAAGATCAGCTCAGAAGAACAGAAGGCTGACAGAAATCCTGCTAGTAAGACCAAGCTTGGAACGTTTCTGATGGGAAGAAGGACGGAAGTGGTTGCTGACTCCAAATGATGTGTTTTATGTCTTGGCAAAATGTTTGTGTGCATTTTGGTTATGTCCAGATATTTTACTTGAGCGAGAGATTAAGGGGCGTGGACTAATTAATCTGAATGAAGAAATTTCAATGCAGTTGAATGTTAAGGTGGCACCATAGCGATTGTCCGGGGCTTTTAACCAGATCTGTGTCGAGAATTAAGGACAAAAAGCCTTCCGGCATAATTTAAAATGTTGTGAGTTGTCCCAGAACGGAAGCTCTAGTAAAGATGTGGGTTACAAAGATAGAACTGTGGTGATCTCAATTGCTGAGTAGGCACAGGAGAATAGAAAAGGCCTGAAAGGGTGTCACAAGGAGCAGCAAGGCTCCAGCCTTTACAGCCTCAATAATGCAAAAGTAAAAAGGCTTTGGTCTGAGGAGAAAGCCACAGAGCACTTTGTTCCAGAATAGAGGCAGCATAGAAAGTTTGTTCCACCGAATTGGATTTAGAGTGCCCAGTCATCAAGGCATTCAACCACTACAGTCAGGAGAGAGGAAAGCTTTGCTGTTGCTCTGACAGTAGACTTCAGCATCATCCTTATGGTGCTAGTTTTAGGTGCATGCAGAATTCGAGAGTTGTGGGATTCCGAGGGCTTCTATCCCAATTTCAGAAGGCCTGAGAGGTCAGCAAGTTTGCCCTTAAGGGGCTAGTGTGTGAAGCTGTCAGTATGAAGCTGAAAGCACAGTGGAGACCTTAGAAGTTTGGAAAATCCAGGAACATGAATCACCTAAGGAAAGCGGCAAGGAGAGAGTAAAACAGACTTAAGAGAAAAGCTGTAGGAACTACAACGCTTGGAAGTGTCATAGGCTTCGAGTCACTCAAGCCCTTTGGAGTTCATAATTTGCCACAGATTGTTTCAAATGCTGGACAGGGAACTATATGACTATGTCTGTCCAGCTGGATTTGGGCTTGTTTTGGGTCCCCTTTGTTTGTATCCTCATTTGTACTTTTTGGGATGGTAATGTTTATCTTGTGCTAATGAGTGTTGGAAGTGTCTAACTTTTCATTTGTACTGGGACTTGCAGTTAAAATTTGGCCTTGCATCTCAAAGGAAACTTGGGACACAAACTTTTCAGCAAGGCTAAAACTGATAGGACCCTGGGAACTTTTGCAAAAAGACTAAGTGCTTTTTCCATAAAGGGATATATTGAGTCTGTGGGGAAACAGGGACAAAATGTTGTGCTCTAATGTAATATAATGCTGATGGAATTAATACTGGTCCTGAAGGATTGTTAAACTTGCACTGTAATGTTCAAATTATGAAATCATGAGTAAGCGTGTTTTTGTATCTAGAAACTGCTATAAAGAAATATGTCTGGCTGAGTTGACAAAGGGCGGATTTTAATGGTTAATATAGTGTGTCAACTTGAGAAGTTTAGAAGTTTAAGTAAGCAACTCAGCCAGGGATCAGGGGCCTCACTTTGTAAACATTCTCACTTGTGCAAGAGGACGGCATGGAGATGATGTGAATGCTACACTCGCCCTAAGGGGTGATAGGGTTCTTACAATATAAGGGAGGAAAAGAGGCTTGCTCTTTCCCCCCACTTTTTTTGCTCTTGATTTTTTGTCCTCCACTGATGTGAACTGTTGCACATCTGCCACACCACCCTGCCTTGGAGCCAACTGATCACGAACTGAAACCTCCAGAACCTCTGAGCTAAGTAAGCCTCTTATTCTTAATTTTGAGTAGCATATATTTGTCTCAGCAATTGGAGAAAAGTAACTAAGAAACTATTTTACAATCAAAATGTCTAGCGCTGGTGAGATGGCTCAGCAGTCTAAAGTGCCTGCTTAGACAAGCTTAGACAAGCGTGCAGGAACTTCAGTTTGATCCCTGGCACCATCTACTGTGTCAGTCCTACTCTCAGGGTGGGCTAAGCCAGCCACAAAATATGGCTTAAAAATTTATTTTCAATCAAAAAATTTAAACCCAACCAGAAACCCAAAATGGGAACTGTATACTTGTTAAGGGAAGTGAGCATGTCCAAGTGGGAAGTAAGCATGGTAAAGCAGACATGGAAGCAGTCAAATGCTATCGATGAAAGTGAACAGAAAAGTCAGTCTTGTGCTGTCCAAGCATGGCACACACAGCCATTCATCAACCAGGTGATTGAATGACCCCAAATCAAACCTCCGCATAGGAGGGTATTTTTCTCATGAAAAATTACATCCCTCAAATGAGTTGTATGGCTCATTAGCCATAGTTTAATTGTATTCATTCTGAACATTGTAAAGTCCTGTTCTCTCTATAAAGATTTATAGATGTGAACAAACAGGCCAACTGAGTATGTGGCATGGAATCCAAGTATAAGAACATATTCTCCTAGTAATTACAGAATAAAGTACTGCCTGAGTAGATGCAGAAAACTCTGCAAAGCTGCCTAGTAAGAAGCAGACCATGGTAATAGTGCCAAAAAAGGAAGGGTTGGTGACCACATAGGGATCACAGGTCATGCCTCCATGACCATCTAGCCATGCCTAAATGTATGCTTTATTAATTCCCAGGATAGATAAAAAACCAATCAAGTTGACAACACTGCTACAAAATTAAAATAAGATGGAGTTCAAAGTTTGTATGGATAATACCTATTAATATATTGGCTTAGTGTCTACAGAATTTAAAAAGTTGTCTTTTATTTCTGATGAATTTTGACTTACTCTCTTGAGTAGGAATCTAAAAGTGAGGCCCTCTGATATTAAATTGGAGATAGCTACTGTTAGGGCTTCACATTACAGAAATTTTAAAAAAATCATTAGCAATAGTAACTCTTGAAAACAAGACATGACTTGCTAGGGGAGAGAGAAAAAGCTAAGCTCTATTAATTTTCGAGTCTAAAATTTACTTTTTCTTTGGCTTTTTGCTGAGTCTTCATGAAACTAAGAGATAATTTATTCATGTAGATTTTGGAAAATTTACATTGAATGGATTATCTGAAGTCAAAGTACATCAAGGAGGTGGGAGTTTTAGGTGCATATTCATAGTTAGGATTCCATGTTTCTTTTCCACCACTCCCTATATATTGTATGATTGTTCTAAGGTGATGTATTGAGCTATTTGATCACCATTTAACTATTTAACCTTCCTAGACTTTGATTATCTCATTGTATAAGTGAGGAAATTGAGGACAAATAGCTAACATAAATTACTCTAGTCACAAAAGTTATTGTTGCATATTGGAATTAGAATCCAAGCAAAATGTGTCCCCCCCCCCCCCATGGAACTAGATATTAAACTCAAGCCCTTGTGCTTGCCAGGCAAGTACTTATCCTACTGAGCTATCTCCTCAGCCCCTGTACATCTTGGTAACACTAGATAGCATCCTGTTGGACTATCCCCAGTGGAATAGTCTAGGAGAAGCAGAGTATAAATTCTGTCACAAGTTCCAGATGGATGTAGAAGCTTCATGATCTATATTTCATTTCTAACATTGGGACCCGACAGATAAACAGTGAGAATTGCTATGCTCTGTTCTTTTCACAAAAGATAAAGTGTTCTGGAGTATTTGGACTTTTATTAAATTTTAATATCTCATTAGGCAAAATACTTCTTTTGCGACTACTGAAAATAGCTGGTGGAAATAGAGGCAGAACTTATTTCTAAGCACCATAGAAACCTCCTTCCTCACCATATTTCAAATTCCAGGCTGGTGCTGTTGATATCTGGATCATCAAAAGCACAAGTCAGTGAGTGCTGGGATCCATCCACTTCCAACTGCGCATAGCAGGAGAATGAGTAATCTGTATCTGACTCTGCATCTTCCAGATCTCCTGAGAAGAACGAACATGTAGCTGTTAACTGAGGTAAAACATGCATTTTATATTTTTCTTTTTAAATTTCTTTCTTTTTAAGAGAATACAAATTTTACAAATTAGAAATAATATAATTATCAACAATGGTTGTTATATTGCATATTGTTGTCTTCAAATTAGTTGTTCGCATACCAGCTATAAGCATAAAAATGTTCAAAAAATTAAAAAGAAAGAGATTAGGCATTAACTGTTCCTTTCAATAAATCAATAGAAATCAGCAGTGCAATTATACCAGCTATCCTTGGATATGCTCATATTTTCTTTCTTTCTTTCTTTCTTTCTTTCTTTCTTTCTTTCTTTCTTTCTTTCTTTCTTTCTTCTTTCTCTTTTTAATTCTTTCCTTCATTCTAGTGGTTCCTTCCTTTTGAGCAATTTTTTTTTTTCCTTTCACAATATCTATTGTACCTTTTGAATCTTATTTACTCTTTTAGGTTTTTACACCAGGGAGACAAAGGGATGTTTATCAAATCCTCATCTGCTTTTAAAAAATAAAGTGTGGGGCCTGGCGGGATGGCTCAGTGGTCTAAAGCGCCTGCTTGGGAAAGCTTGGGCAGCTTCAGGGACCGTGGTTCGATCCCCAGCACCACATACTGAGTCAGCCCTGCCGTCGGGGCGGGCTGAGCCAGCCATAAAAATGAGTGAATAAACAAATAAAAGTTCTGAAACAAGAAATAAATAAATAAAAAAAATTTAAAAAAATTAAAAAATAAAGTGTGTCTTTAATAATATAGCATATTCATGAAAGGCATGAACAAGTGATAATATTTTATCTAAAGAAGGAAATATGAAGACAAAGGTGAGAATAAAAAAGACAGAAGAAAACCTCCCAAAACTCCATATGCAATATTTCTAATAGAATAAAAATTCATCACCCTTAATAAATAAGTTGCAAAAATTAGTGCTTGGGTGCACTAGAAGGGGGGACTGAACCAAAGTTTTCATAAAACAAAATTTCTTATGCTGAATTTGTCACATTAAGATGTTTGTGCAACTCAAGTAAGAAATATTCTGTAGTCATCATTCATATACTACCCAATTTAATCTTTGACTTCATTTCTAGTCTGCTTTTGTTTCCTTCCAATATTCTGTAAATATTTAAATGACAGAAAATGATAGATATCATACAATCAGAAGTTCATTTCTGAAGAGAGTGCTTTCCTTGTATAAAGAGGTATCCAACGTGAAGGCAGCATTGGCATCTCCATTCTGTGACAGTTTAAAGCAACTTACCTGTTGGAGGCTATTGAATCTGAGCCTCCTAAAGCTCATCTCACCAATCTAGCTCTGCTTTCCATGCATTGTAATTACGGATTTTTTTTTTT
>PVJA010001416.1:96948-127790 GCA_004027025.1 Myocastor coypus | reverse complement strand
TCGCTTTGCATTTAACTGATGACTGATCGAGTAGTTGGTAAACGCGCCTTTCTTTTCTCTTTCCTTGCTGACCCCTCACCGCAACGTTTCTACTAGACCTTGAGTCTTCGTTTTGTCAAGAGTCTAATGAAGGCAACACGTTCACCGGCAGGAGTATGGTGAGAAACAAGAGCAAAATTGACAAAGCACAGAACAAAGGTCAACGAACAGCTCCTGGCTGCTTCCTTTACCAAATGACTAGCACTGTCTGTGGAGTGCAAACGCCACGCTCACCTGGCCTACAAGCCCAGTGTTGCTCTCCTACGCAAATGTTTTAGCAGCTAAGCAAGAGAGCTGTGACAAAGCGCTTCCCTGTGTCATTTCCAGGGTTGCTTGGCCAGATCAGCTCCGTTAGCTGTTTTGGGGGACCTTGGGTCACTGTGCCCATTCTTCCACCTGCTGGTATCCCTCTCTGCAGCCTGGAAAGCCCTCGTTGGTTTGGTTCTGTATTGCGTCCAGGTACTGCTTCAATATTGAGACTGCTCATAATTGAATGTTTTGCTGCCTAGGTGTAAGTTATCAAATAATAAAGGGGATGCGGGTCGTCAGTATGATTGCGGTGAATTATAGGAGGCATCTTTCTGGGATGATTGCTTTTGTACTTAATTGTATGCTAATTATTACTTCTGCCAGACAATTACTGAAGGAAATGGCAAAGGAATGGTGTGTGTGTGTGTGTGTGTGTGTGTGTGTGTGTGAGAGAGAGAGAGAGAGAGAGAGAGAGAGAGAGAGAGAAAACATGAGTATATGTATTAGTCTCAAGAGCAATTTACCAAATTAAAATATACAAAAACATACTGCATGAATGCCTTTAAGAGAAATAGTTGGCAAGGTTGCCTAGAACTGCAACTATGTGGCACAGGTTTTTTTCTCTCAGAAGAAACAGGTACCTAGTTTGGTTTCCCAACCTGGTTGACATCATGTGAGGAGGAAGCTCGTCTCCTCCAGCGGTGGAGGCAGAGTTGGCGATTGGCTCTGTTGGCTGCATTGCCAATCACCTGTTTAAGGTCCCGAGGGTACCCACATTTTCCTTTGCTGTAATCACGTATTATGCATTTCAGAATAACCAGGAGAGACAGTCTCACGTGTCCTTACCACATGAATGACAGATATTAGGAACGGTGGACATGCTAATCACTCTGATCTGATGATTCCCCAATGTGCTCAGCTACTGAAACATCACAGAGGACCTCGTGCCCATGTGCGACTATCACGTGATGAAAATGAAATGGGCATTGAGAGATTCCCTGGCTCACTGTATCGCAACGATTAAAGCTCAGGCCCAGTGATAGGGCCTTGCTTCCTTGGCCATGCTTTCCTCTTCTCAGTGGTTGGAGCTTCTGAGCTCACAGGTTCGGGCCTCCTCCTGACCTGCTGGTTATGGGTCCATTGCGTTCTCATCTGCCCCTGCCTGAGCCATTAACTCTGCACCAAACTCGGGGCTCTCATCACCCCTCAGGAAAGGCATGTGTCTCTGGCCCTCTTCTGCTCATCTCCACAGTTCTGGGTAGCTGGCTGCTGGGCCATCTTGGGGACCACAAGGGCCTGAGCTCCTGGGGACCACAAGCCACGCTGCCCCACCCAGGGTGAGATTTACAGCATGCACACACGTCCTGAACAGGTGTTTGGTGCAAAGCGACTTGACGCAGTCCAGACTGGCCCTGTGGAGCTGGAGGACAGAGGGTAGGAACGATACTGTAGCTCATCTACCCAAATCCATCTTCTGCTCCCACTCATTGAAAAGTAAAATAAAAGCTCCAGAAACCTTGGAGGACTTCGCTGCTGCTCCGCCTGCACTCCCCGCCAGGACAGGTGCCCCTCCATAACGCACACCCTACTCTCACCCTTACGTGCTACACCCACACCAATGACCTCATCATCCTTTCCTCCTGGGTATTTTCACATTCCAATTCCCTTTATCTTACTAACTATCATTTCTGGAACCTTCTTTCTCAACTCTTCTTATGAATAAGTCATTTACATTTCTTCTCAAAAACATCTGTTTTAAGTGAGAGCCAAGAAGTCCACCCTAAAGTGAAAACATAGTTGCGAGTAGCCTAGAAGGTCTCCTCAAGAAGCGCGGAGCTTAGTGGGAACGTAGAGCAAGGCACAGGACAGGACACCAAGGGAGACTGGCATCCAGGGCGCCTCTCAGAGGAAAGCTCTCAACTGCAAAGTAGGCTTCTGGGTAAAGACGAACAGGAGAGGCCGACTTCCGGACTCCTCGTCATGCAGTCACTGGTCGTGCTGAACACACCGCTCGACATTTCCAGTCGCCTGTGTGTATTAGCTAGCGTTGACTGGAGGAGCATGGTCAATACATTGCACCTCTGTGTGTGCAAGTGCAGATTGGTTAGGGCGGCCATAGGATCAGAACTGGAAGACGCACTGTGGTTCGCAGCACAGTGGAGAAGCGGAGGATCCGGTAGCTCCTCAATCCCCACAAATCTGGAAGCCTCGGAGCGAGAGGCACCCAAGGCGCGGTGCCTGTTGGAGGCTGAGGTGCTGGAAGCCCACTGGAGAGCTGCTGATGTGGGTCTGTGCTGAAAGACTGAAGAGGGCGGAGCCCGATCACTGCACGTGAGGACGGTGGTGGAAGAAGCCACTGATTAGACCGAATCAAACTTGTAAGGGCGGGCTGCTTCCGACTTCTGCCCCTTTTCATCTTTTCTGGATTCCAAGCCCATGGGACATTGGTTTCTGGAACCAGGCTGCATGTTTCTCCCTCAGTTTTCTGGTCCGCATACTAGTCAGGCCTGGAAACACCCTCATAAACACAAAAGGAAGTGCACTTTACTAACCTGCTAGGCACCACTTTATGCAGTCCAACTGACAGTCACAATAGAGGCCATGCTGTATGCAAAGGTGGTTTGAGAACGATCCTCGAGGAAAACCACAAGTGTGGGTGTAGGAAGCAGGACAGTTAGATGAGCTGGGGGGACAACTAAATGAATGAACTGGTTAACAGATATAAAAGAAGTTCCAAGGAACCTGGAACACCAACACCAAATGCCATAGACTTCTGTGCTCTTCCCTCTGGCACCTGGTAGCTGACCGACAACAGGAACAAGGTGTGACACAGCAGCCAAGAAACCACAGTGCCACAGAGGTTGTCATTTGGATTCCACCTCTACTCAAAATGACAACCTCTCTGAGTCCCCTGAGGTATGAACTTTGCAGCCATCTCTTTCCTTTAACTTCCACCACAGAATAGAACTATGGCAAGTAGCTTCCTCTTCCTCCAGAGAGAGAGAAAGACAGAGAAAGACAGAGAGATACAGAGAAAGAGAGAGAGAGAGAGAAAGAAAGAGACAGACAGAGAGAGACAAAGAGAGACAGAGACAGACAGAGACAGAGACAGAGGGAGAGAAAGAGAGACAGAGAGAGAGAAACAGAGAGAGACAGAGAGAGAGACAGACAGACAGAGAAAGACAGAGACACAGACAGACAGACAGACAGAGAGACAGACAGAGACAGAGACAGAGATGGAGACAGACAAATCTTCACTCTCCCTTACTAAACTCACAAAGAACTACTTCTTACTTTCTGTCCTTTCTCATCTCCAACTCCTGTTATTTTCTCCCCTTCTTCATCACCCCTCCTCTACCAACATCCAAAAATAAATTTGTGCCACACACCATGGAACTTTCTACTGTGTTCTAGGTCAGACCCCTTGCCATAACTTCTGGGACAGCATTCTCTGCTGCCTTTTGCCTAAAGCAGTGTTTCTCAACCTTTCTAATGCCGTGACCCCGCAATACAGTTCCTCATGTTGCAGTGACCCCAAACCAAAAAATAATATGTTGAGAAATATTTATTACTAATTCCAATAAATAACATTTCACCATGACATAGCATGGGTTTAAATATGTATTTTCCGTTGGTTTTAGGCAGCCCTTGTGTTTTGGTTGTTTGACCCTTGCCAGGGTCACGACCCACAGGTTGAGAACCGCTGGCCTAAAGGAAGTGGCGGGTGCTTTCTGCCTCCACTCCCTCCTTAAGGCTTTGTCAGGACTTCTTTTCCAGATGCCTCTTTCTCTTCCTTTATCCTGGCCACCACTCATCATGTGTCATGGAAAAATTACAAGGATGCATAAGCCCACGGAACCCCTATACAAGGAGGAGCATGGCCAGTGAATGTTTCTGGACTGACTAAAAGTGATCTGCCCGGGTTCTTGCATGTACCTTGCCGCAGTGCCCCAGATGTCCCACATGGGTCCAGACTGGAGGTCCACAGGAGGCAGATTTCCTCTGGTGGGCATAGAGTTCACAGGCGTCTTTGGATCAGGGAATGGCCCCCGTTTTCACCATCACTGATGCTCAGATGTGAAGAGGATTGGCATCTCCTCCAGTCAAGCCGTCTGCACCCCATAAGCCAGTTATTGTCCAAAAAGTTCCTGCTCTACCCCAGCAGGCCAGGGAGCTGATTAGATGACATCTAGGTTCATCAGCTGGGTATAGGGTGGGGACACTGCAATGAGTGCTTCTCTGAGCAGGTAAAATCTGAAGATGTCACTCTCTCTTCCCATTTTGTTTTTTGCATGAAAATGAAAATAGGTTGGGTAGCCAGCTCAGTAGCATAAATACCCGCCTGTCAAGTATAAGGTCCTGAGTTTGATCCCTGGTACTAAGGGAGAAAGAAAGAAGAAAACATTTAGCCTGTAAGCAGGTGCAGAGACCAGAGGTTGGATCCCTGGGACTGCCTTGCAGGCCCCGCTCCAGGGATGCACTGAGATAGCAACTGAGACTGGGCGTGGTGGTGAGTGCCTATAATCCCAGCACTTGGGAGGCTGAAAACAGGCAGATCCGTGTTACCAGTCTGATCTAGTAGTGAGGGCCTGAACATCCTGTAGACCCTTCCCTAAAATACAAAAATAAATAAATAAATAAATAAATAAATAAATAAATAAATAAATAAATAAACTCAAGTCTGTTATAGGCAAATGGATGCAACTAGAGACCAAAATCATAAGTGAAATAAATCAGGCCCGCCTGAGGTAACCCTTTATTGTCACCCTCCTATAAGAAAGATAAAGAGTAAATAAAATGTGAAAGGTATGATAGGTGCTATGAAATAGAAAGAAACTGTTCAGTCTTTTGTTCAAGGTCAGGCTTTCAGCTGATTGGCTGAGGCCCATTCACCTCATGGTAAACAATCCATTTCCTTGATAATTGACATATTTTCATGGAAATCTCATCCAAAACCACCTTCATAAAGTTGTGTGAGCAGATATTGTGGTATCAAGAGTCAGTCAAGTAGGCACAGAAGCTGAAGAAGCACGTAGCTAAGACACAGACACCTGTCACGCATCTGGGGTTTTGGAGAGCGCAGATGTCCCACTGTCACCTCCTCGTGGGAGTCTTGGGACTAGGTCCGTGCTGTGCACATGACAACCTTGCTCTAGCCAAGAAACAAAAAAATGAAACCAGCACATCCATGAGGAATGACACTCAGAGCCCAGCAGGGAGCTGAGGGCCTTAGGAAGTGGTGACAATGGGTGTCAACCCCGTCACTAGCCATGAACCCCACACATACACTCACAAGTCACGTCACTAGGCAAATTACTTAATTCTGCTATGCCTCAGTTTCCTGTCTGATATGGACAGGAAATGATAAAAGAACTTACTCTGGAGTTATTGTGGGGCTCAATGCGCTAAAATTTGCATCATTTTGAATATACTTGCTGTCAAGAATTAGTAATCTGTGAGTGCTGCTATTATTTTTACTTACACAGTTTCAAAAAGCTAAATTATCATCTTCAGCGCCATTTCTCAAGGCTGGACCATGACCTAATGCCTTTCCTTTACAGTTGATAAGTTGTCTCATTGTCTGCATCTGGCTCACTTCATTTAATTCTCATAAAGCCTTACCACACTGTGCACTACTGTTAACTTCTAGGATAGGAGACAAACTGAAACTTGACTTTAATTCTCATCTTTCCCCCCAAATCCACCCCACTTCCCTCGAATCTGCTCAAGAAAGAGCAAAGTTGTCTGAGCTGTCAATCATCCTGACATATTCCATCCTGAAGAATCATGGGAGTCGTTCCAAGATGGCAGCTCCATGTGTTGGATGGTTTCTGCCTTATCTCTATGGCAGTTTGACTTTCAGTCATCCTGGTCAGAGGATGGTGGCCAATAATTCAGTACATTTGGGCTGTCCCTGCAGATTCTTTTCCTGGAGAATGATGTGGCTTCTTTTCCCTGCCTAAGCTCATCCTTGGTCCCTGGCAAGGCACACACTCTCTGTCAGTCTTGAGGAGAACCATGTCATTCAGAGGAAGTTGTTTTCAACCCAAATGTCCCATGCAGTGTGAAGAATGATTTCATCGAGGTCCACCCCAGGATGGGCTGAGCATTAACTACGAGGTCCAGATTTTAGACAACAGGGCTGGGGGCACAGCCAAGAAAGCAGCTATAAAGCAGGGCTAATTAGAGAGCATCTCCCCAACGCTGAATCTAAGCTGAAAGCGGACTTTGCTGTGTTACTGTGCCATAGGAGCTGTGTAAACATGTTCCTTCCTTCTTTACTTCTTAGCCCTCTTCTCACCCACTTCTTCACCCAGAAAACTTTGCACATTAGTCTTACCCCCAAACCAAATGCATGTGTGGATCATAAATATCTTATTTTATAAGATAAGCTCTATACAAATATCATAATTAAGTTATATTACATCTGACTGTCAGCCCATGCTCGTGGCTGATTTTGGAGGCACTCCCTTCCAAGAGAATTCTGTAGGCTCATATTCTGCTTAGGAAATAGGGAACAGGGCCTAGCTATGAATGCTGCTGAGAGCCTGCTGTCTCTGCCTACCATGTCCTTAATGCAAAGAGGCCTTTGGCTCCCGGACCAGTGGGCCAAGAAATCCTTGCTGCATCTCCAGCATAGACTCTCTGCCCCTCACAGCCAACCCTGCCACTCCTTGAGCCCTTTAACATTTAGGCCTGGTATTCCAGGCTCTGATTCCTCCATCACCTTTCTGCATTCTCCCTTACTCCCTTTGTCCTTTCTCCTGAAGAAATTAGGTTAGCTAATCCTTATAAAGATGAGCAGTAATATCAAGCCATGTTTACAATAACCACTGACTATCCATTGTTGCCCATCCTTTATAATTTTGCCTTATCAGGGGGCTGGGGAGATAGCTCAATGGGATAAGTGCTTCTCGGGCAAGCGCAAGGGCCTCAGTTCAATCTCTGGTTACACACACACACACACACACACACACACACACACACATAATGTTGCCTTAGCAAAGCAGCACAGATTATATGGATTAAGCAGCAGCAGTTATTCTCACAGCTCTGAGTACTGGAATTCCAAAATCAAATAAAATATCTGGCCCATTCAGTTTCACAGAAGGGCCTCCCCTGTCCATGACCAATGACAACATCATGGCTATGTCTACATACAGCTTTGTCTCAGTGGGTACCTGACCTCAGAGGGAAAACAAGTCCTGTCAAACTCCTATGGACTCTCCTAGCCTAATAGGTCCCATATGTCTGACTTCCTTTAACTTTATCTACTTCCTTATAGATTCTAACATTTAATATAGTCATGATGGTCAGGGCTCTAACATATGAACTGGGGGATAATAGGAGCATTTAGTCCATAACCCATTCTTTTCTAAGTTGAGGTATGGTAAGACCAGGCCGCCATGGTCTTAATACGTGTATCTCCAATATTCCTATGTCAAAAATCATAAACCCTCAGTTTGACAGTATTTGGAGGTGGGCCCATAGGAGGTGCACGTGTCATGTTTGTAAATCTCCTGTGATGTGATGAGTAGCTTTATGAAGGTGAATAAAAGCATCCCTCATTTCTGAGCCGTGAATGACACAGCTCAGACCTGGAGCCCCCTCTGAGCTAGGCAGGGAGACTTTTGGTGCACCCCAAATCAGTTTGCACCTCAATCTTGGATTTCCAACCTCTAGTATGTTAAGAACTACATTTCTGGTTGTGATCAGATACCCATTTTCCGAATATCAGAGATAGCGCCCAAGCAGCCTAGGCTGTCTGCTCAGAAGGCCAGAGACGATGAAAGAAAAGCCAGAAAGAGGCTGATGGACAGCTCTGCACAGCATCCCTGACTCCCTTTTGCACACTGCTGTTCAGCCTTTTTCCTAACCCTACTTGAATGTCTTCCCACTGTTTTCTAAATCTTGCTACCATTGCTTTTCTAAATTTTGGTTGAGATCCCGGAGATGCTTGACTGAGACAAAAATGGGAGAACGAATTATTCAGTAGAGAGGGAATCCAGGAAGGTGAGAGGCTACTAGGAAGGAAACCAGCAAGCCAGGCTACTGAGTGGTTACCGTTTGGTCGTAGGCCCAATCACAGGCAACCAGAACATTCCTCAGAGCTGCTCCATCTGAAGGGCAAGGCTTCTGCGTTATGTGTCCAAAAGCTACCATTTGTCATGCACAGAAGGCTGCTTTGAGAAAGGTCAGCTCTTCGGATCTCTGCCATTCTTGTGTGTGAGCTCGGAATCCACAAAAAATCCACAGAAAGGGAATCGCAAGGATCTCAGTAGAAGCAACAGAGCAGTGGTAAGCACGGGTGCCACATGAGGCCCCCATGACGTGGACGGAAGCCCACCATGAGGACAGCTTCACCAGGACTCCCTCGACTACCCAGCATGCATTGCTCCTGCTCAGAACTCTAAAAACAGCCATCAGGCTTTGCTCAGTGTTTGTACTGCAGCAAGAAGTGCGCGCAGCACTTATCCACTGCTCTTCATTTAAATATCATAATTCAGTGTGGCTAAAGCAGTTGTGTTCTGTGTTTTAGCCACAAAAAACGGGACATATGGACTTTATAGCACTTGTCTTCATGCAGCATTTGTGATTTTTTTTTAAAAAAGAGAGTACACATTAGAATTAAAACAGAAAAAATTATAAGTGATACAGAATTTCACTTAACAAAGTAATATGATTTTTTTTTTTTTGGTACAGGGTCTCACTGTCTGACTCATAGTGATCCTCCTGCTTGTACCTCCTGAGTGCTATGATTACAGGCACATGCCACCAGAGAGCTGGGCTGGTGTGGCAGGGAGGGCTAAAAACTGAACCCTGGGCCCTGTGCTTCCCTAAGCAACAACTTAATCCACTGAGCTATACTACCGGCCTTAGTAATACGATTTTTCATAGTAATTATTGTAATACAGTGTTGTCTTCCAGCCAGTTATTCATGTTGCCAGATATATGTCTGTAAAATGGGAAGAAAGAAAAAAATAGAAAGAAATATATAAAAAAATAACAAGAAGGGCCGGCAGGATGGCTCAGTGTTCTAAAGCACCTGCTTGAGGAAGTTTGGGCAGTTTCAGGGACCGCGGTTCGATCCCCAGCACCACATGCTGCGCCAGCCCTGCCCTCTGGGCAGGCTGAGCCAGCCATAAAAATGAGTGAATAAACAAACAAAGGTTCTGAAACAAGAATAAAAATAATAAATAAAATAAAAAAAAATAAAAAAAAGAAGTACAAACAATGAAAAAAAAAAAGACAAAACAAATTCAGTATCATCTGTTCCTTATGAGCCAGACTGTCTGACCCTGGTCAGTCACTGGGTCCCGCGTTGACACTTTTCTCTGCAGTATTGACTGTGAACATCATGGTGGAGCCTTTTCCCTGTACAGACCAGGAACTTTCTCAGTGTACTTGCGTTTAGCTTTAAGCACAGAATGGATAAGCTCATCTTAGCAAGGGTGTGGAGAAACCGAATACTTTATGTCCTGTTAGTGGCCATCCACAAATATTATCCCTGATGTAAAACACTACCGAGCTGCCTAGCGAGACTGAAAAGGGAGCTCCTTCATGACCTGGCAACCCCGCTTTCAGACACTGACCCCAAAGAATTAAAAGCGTACTCTCGAAAGGACTTCCGAATGCCAGTGGTCACCATAGGGTTAGTCACAATGCTCAAGAAATGGAAACGTGTCCATCAACGGATGAATTAATAAAGAGGATGTGGCATATCTGTACCACAGAGCTCTTCAGCCTTGGGAAGGGAGACCTGCGACAGTGGGGGTGAGCCTGAAGGACAGTCTGCAAGTGAAGCCAGGCCCCAGCGGCTAAGCACACCGGATGATCTCACATGCACACGGAACCAAAAAAGCCAGGCCCATAGGAATGGAGCCAATGGTGATGGCCAAGGTCTGGGTGTGTGTGGGGGGGAGCTGTGGTATAACAGGTATGAAATTTCAATGATCAAATGAGTGCCTTCTAGAAAATTGTTAGGTGGCCTAGTGGATATAGATAACCACACAGTATATTCTGTGTGTTTAAAGTCTGTTGAGAATATTGTAGTTTTCAAGTTAAGCATATTTAACACAATAAAAGAAAGGAAAAGAGCCAGCCAGATAGCTCAGCAGAATAAAACACCTTCATAGGCAAAGTGCAAGGGCAGGGGCTGGACCACCAGAGAGCTGTGCTGACCCTGCCCAGTAAGCATGTTGAGATGGCGGTTGAGGCTGTGTCTGGTGGGGCGTGCCTATAATTGCAGCACTTTGGGAGACTGAAAACAGGAGAATCACTATGCAGTCTGAACTGTGTAGTGAGACCCTGAACACCCTGTAGACCTTGTCCTAAATACAGAAAGAAAGAAAGAAAGAAAGAAAGAAAGAAAGAAAGAAAGAAAGAAAGAAAGACCATTAAAGCCTTGCTTACTGGGTAAATCTGAAGTACTGCCTGCTTTTATAAATAAAGTTTTATTGGAGCATACATACAATATATCCAGAAGAAAACATGCTATAAAAATTACTAATATCTGATAAGTTCCCAATAAATTCCTGTCCCTCACCTTGACATTTCTCCAGTTAATGCTATTCCCTGGCAAAGTGGCTTGAGGCTGACATTTGTCATAGATGCATGAAAAGTGACTTAAATACTTCATAATACATTTTTTTTTCAGTTTAGTGAAGAAAGGTCAGTAATTAGATTTATAATGATTAATAAGGTCTTTCAGAGATTTAGAACAAGTTTCTATTTCTTCTTTCAATAGGAGTGCCTGAGTCAAGTCCGAAAAGCAAACCTGTTTATAGTGCTTACCAACCTGGCATGGGTGATTAATGGGTAAATTAAGTTGAGTTTCAAATACTGAGCCTACTTAGCAGGATGTTCAGCCAACCTGTTTCGGTGGCTGTTTTACCCTCTGCTGGGGATCTCAGTCTTCTGTGATTTACAATTCACTCACCACATGAGACTGTGGAAAGATGAGCTGCAGAGTCCTAAGGACAGAAGCTGAGCCATGTCTTAGAACCCAGGACCCAGAACTCACATCCGGGTCCCCAGAGAGCCCAGGACATCACTCACTGGCCTGGAGGAAGCCTCCCGAGCAGAAGAATCAAAAGCTACAGATTCTAATCCCATGAAAGGAGCCAATCAGAAAGGGTGACGCACACACACCCTGGGGGTGAGCAAGTGGCCTCCTTCAGATGACACAGCACCGCTGTCACTGAGCACAGGGCCCCAGGCGCCAAGAGGGGAGGCTGTGCTCAGGTGGGCGCTGGGCAGGCAGGATGGACCTTGGCCCAGATGAGGAGAGGAAGCGCGTGGAAACCAGAGGAGGGAGGATGGCTTCCAGAGGCAGAGAGCTGGCGGACAGCTGCGGCCGTGTCCCTGAGCCTTCACTGCTGAAATGGGGCTCCATCACCCCTGGCGACCTGCAGAGACTTGGGGATTGGGGGACAATCTACCAGGCTAATGTGTGTTTGCTTCAATCTCCCATGAAGTAAGGAAGCAGCCCTACGCTTTCTGGGTACTGTACACAAAATCACACACACACACACACACACACACACACACACACACACACACACACACACGCACATGCACACTCGCATTGGCTAAAATTGTAATTCAATCTGCATTTTTTCTAAAATTTTTCCTGGTGTTCAAATTTATTTTGACAGACAACTTTATATATATATGATATGTGAAGTTTTCACAAAAAAGCCTTTATTACGCAGTTCATCTAGCTGAGCACAAGCGAAACGTTCACTTCATGAAGTTCCCGACTCAGGAGAGCGTGGGCCGCGAGATCTTCGTCTTCCGCAGGGGCCTTTCCTGCCCTCCTGTGGTGGAGGCTGCTGGCCCATGCTGAGGATGAGCCACAGATTCTGCTTCCTCGGATTCACTCCAGGAGGCCTGGGTATGGCCTCTTCACGGATCTGCATGGGGGCGTATAGCCATCTTTTGGATTGGAGATGATCATAACCTGGATTTCGGGGATGCCGTGGGGTGCTGCCAGGACTGTGCGGTGTGGCGTGATGAAACCGTTGCCGGCATCGCCCTTGTCTATAGTGGAGACCTCCCTTAGCCTGGCGTGCGTAGTAATAACTGCAGCACCCAGAGCGCAGCCGCCTTCCGCCCCAGCACCCCTGCAGAGCCCCTACCCCAGCAAGCGCTGCTCCTCCAGTCTGACCCCCCATCCCTATCCCTTGGGATTATGGGACAAAAGTGGGCTGAAGTAACCCACAGCTTATTTAGAAAGAAGTGGGCGGACATGCCTTGTATGACCAGTTTTCCTCGGAGGAGGTAGGGCGGGGTTGAAGAAAGTAGAGCGGATAGAAAGAAGTCCAGGAAACCAGGGCTTGAAAATTGTGCCGAAAAGAACACAGCCTCAGAAGTCAAAGTGATTCAAACTGTCCTTTCTTACAGGAAACTTACTCAAAAAAAAAAAAAAAAAAATTGAAGTATCTTACAGATACATTAACCTGGAAATGGAGCTCTACCTGTTCGTTTCACCTTTATGCTTTCTCCTACTTGATTTTGTTTTTGTTCTTTGTTTTGTTTTGTTTTTGTTTTTGTTTTTAATGTGTTTCTTACCGGGTCTACAGAGATTCATTATACAGGCCAGACTTGCGGTGATCCTCCCTGTTTTTCAGCCTCCCAAGCACTGGGATTACACAGTGCGCCACCACGTCCAGCCTCAGCAGGCAGGGCATGGAACCTCTGGCCCCCGTGTCTGCCTAAGCCCGTGCTTTAATCCCCCTAGCCAGTCCCATCCTGTCTACTTTTATCTGAACTGCTCTGTATCACCCTATTCCCACTCCCTCTCCTGCTAATCACCATTGTACTTTCTTTTAATGTTTATGTATTCAACTTCTATTCGTTTGCTAGCCTAGAGTTGACATAGCTATGAATTCAAGCAATATCTGTCATTCTGAACTTGGCATATGTCCTTTACGTAGTATCCCCTAGGTTCATTCTTATGGCTGCAAATTGGCTATTCATTTTTTAGGGCTGAGTAATATTTCACAGTGTTGCTATAATATTGTCTGTTCTTTCCAGTGTAATTGTATTTTTTTCTCTCCCTTCTCCAAATTTCACCCTTTCATACTTTCCCTGTCATTTTGTTCCTCATTGTATTTTCTCCTATGTATCTGCCAGTTTGTTAAGTTTTCAGCGGAGTGGAATAAGCTGCTCAAGTTATCATCTGAGGCTTTTGGAAGCTCCAACGAATAGACACCAATTTTGTTTCTGCATGGTCATTTGGTTGTATCTCAGCCACCTTCTTCTTGGTTCACTTAGGAGTGTCTGGCTCTCCGTCTTGTCTAGAAGCGTGGGGGGTGTGACTCTGCTGAGCTTGGGGCACTGGCACTTGGCCCGAGTCCTTCAGCTGACTGCGGACTCACCTGGGTGGCACGCGTCCTCTTCTCTGTTGTCTCAGGTCAGGGCGGGGCACCGGAGGAGCCTTGACGGATGCTTGCTGAGATGCTGCCTGTTGCACTGTGTCCTTGTGGCCTTTGCGATTTCATCCTGGGAGCCCGTCTGCTGCTGGACTGTGTGTGTGCATCCCTGCTGGGGCCCTGGAAGGTCAGGGTTAGACTCGATTGTGCCAAAGCCTAGGGTCCTGAGCCTGGGACCACGCTTAGGTTTAATTTATCATTCTCATGGTATAATAGGAACTTCAAACATGCCCAGGAAAGGCATTGTCGGGGATGAGCTTCAGGAGAGACTTCTTTTTCTTCCCTACAGTGTTGAGGCAAAGCCAGAAAAGACGGGCAAAGCCATTTGAGGAGTCTGACCTCATGCTTAGACCCCAAGCTCAGTAGCTCTACTTGCTGGGAGCCTCAGATCTACTCTTCCACGCTCTCTGTCCACTCCAGATGGAACTCATACCTGTAGGCTAGTTTTTCTGTCTCTATCTCTGTCTGTCTTTGTCTCTCTTTCTCTCTCTCTCTCTTGTTGAAGCTTTATCATTAATTTTTTTGTTTAAAGTCTACTTTTATCAAAAATGTATATATAGCTGACTTGTAAAGCATAGAGACATCCCTGCCCAAACCCTCACTACCCCAGCTGCCTCTCACACACAACATCCTCTATTTTGGCGGTTTACCACAGTAATTCTGTCTGCGTCTCTCACCCCAGGTCTTACTCCTAGAGCATCAGACATAGTACCAGAGATGCCTAGGATGCTGGAAAATGATACCCAAACCTGGAAGATTTATGAGAGAAGTAGGGATGAAGACAAAACAGTAAAAACTTAAGGAATGTGGACATGTGTGGTGCTCACAGAAACGCTAACAAACCTCAAACAGTATCAGACACGTAAATCTCCGTGTGTGGCTTTAACCCATCACCACAGTGCCTGGAGTTTTTTCTTTTCTATTTTTATTTTATTTTTGCAACCAGATAACCTGGTGCTTATATTCTCATCTTCAAAGTGTTAATGACAAAAAATTATTATCATTTACCCAATTAGTATTGTGTTGGGAATATTGGTTCTGTCACAACTTTTTTCTCTTCTTAAAGTTTTCACGTACACCAATAACAAAATTGTTTTTCCAATTTTATTTCACACACTTAAATGAGTAAAATTGGTATTTTAAGATGAAATTCAATAGAATATTTATTAGTTATAGAAAAGAAGAAAGAAAAAATGTAAAAGTTTTGAAATGCAATGAATAATTGACAGCTACAAACATAGTAAATCATAACCCAGTTATATCAATAACCATATATATAAAATTTGTCCTAACATATCAACTTAATATAAAACACGTTAAAGGATGAGGGGATCTGCTTCTAATAGAGACCAGTTGCTTAACGTGAAAAGTTTTTCTGAAGGCATGGACTCGCTCCTCTGTCTTTTCCTACCACAGAGTTAGCTTTGTGGCTATGACATCAATTTCTGCTTAGCATTCCACATACACTGAGTAAATAAAAATTGGAATGATTCTTAAAGCCACTAACATCACAGTGATCTCCAGAGAGAGGCATTCCTCGCTCATGGTCCAGCCTTCATGTATCTGGGTTTCTCAGAGACCGCTGATGCCTTTCTTTCTCTTAAATGTCTTGAGAAAGCTTGCCTTTTATGACTGCGACATAGCTACTGAAAGGTGCCACTCATGAGCCCACAAGGTCTCCACACATGCAGAATGCAATTCTCAGTGAAGCGACACCCACTGCAGTAGAGTACGCAGCCCCAGGCTTGCTGTCTGGCCTTTGATAGCATCTAGTATCTACTCAGCTCCTCTCTCTCTCTCTCTCTCTCTCTCTCTCTCTCTCTCTCATTTTCTCTGGTATCAGGGACTGAACTCAGGACCTAGCATTTTCCTGGCAGGCACTTCAGCCACTGAGCTATCTCCCCTGCCCTCCTCTCCCACTCTTAAGCATCGAGTTCCACTATCTCTACTATCATCATCCAAGTAATATCGCTTTAGAAGTTGCTCTAGATAAATACTCAAGCTTACTTTACCTTTGCAAGTTACGTCAATAGTTGGTCTATATGATGCTTTGATTACTTTTTCCTATTTTATAGCTCTTTTTTTTTTTTTTCCTAGAACTTAAAATTGGTTTGGCTTTTCATGGGATTTTCTGGGGTGGGGGAGTTATTAATTCAACATCAAACATTATAGCAGACTGAAATTTCTCAGAGCAGTCAAACCGAGTAACTGTCAAGTGAAATAATTTCTTCTGTAAATAGTCTGATTGTTATTTGCTTGGCTTTTGCTTCTTGTGAGCTATCTCCCTGTGAAACTGTATCTGCCCTGGCCAGCCTAACCTGCTGTCCCACAGAGGCAGTACAGACTATTACCTGAGCCCTCTCTTCACATCCTTGTGGTTTATTACTAGAACACTTGAAATCTTTTTTTTTTTTTTTAGGTTTGCTTTCTCCAGTGAATTCGTAAAAGAAACTCTGTCTTTGCAGGGTTACTTTTGACCTTTAAAGTGTCTTCAGCCACCACACTTAAACGAATAGGTTACCTAGGTATCACATTCAGACGTTGAGCTACTGGTTTTCACGTTGACTCAGAAAAATCTGATGCTGTTTTTATTCTTAACACACCGTGCGTGTCCATTGGGAAGGCATGAAGACAGTCACCCGCCACCTTAAATGATGCCATCCAGTTTCCCGTACTTGATGGAACTGTAGGAGTCAGCACGACCAGTCTGCAATGGATGACCCTCGCCCTGGGAAAACCGCCTTCCCGGCCATGGTATCTCCCCTGCCAGCTAAGTGCATTGAACCTCTTTTTAACTTGAAGTTTATTTTTCTTTCTGAGTCTACCACAGTTCTAGAGCGAGGACATGGGAGTCTCTATGTTTTGTTCCCCCTTTCTGGCTCAGAGTTTTGTTTTGAACTTTGAATGATAAGCAGAAGTAAAACAGGAGAAAAGAAAGTATAGAATGCCTCCCACATGGAGACTGTGAGGTCCTGGGACAACATTATGATGAGGGATGGAAACTTAACGGAACTCTGACTTTTCCGACATATGGTAGAATGAGAGTCACACAATTTGTCGTCGCTTCCCTGTGGAATATCTTCTGCTGTTGTATTGTCTCTGCTACCTTCCTATGCTTGTAGCCCTTAGGACGTACGCACATGGATGCATACTAGTTCCTATTCAAGGGTATGTTCCTGGTATGGGTGGTGTCTAGTTGTCCCCCCAAGGCCTCACGCAGACGTGGGGTGGACTTCCAGAATTTGTGATTAATTTGTGACCCGATGCTGGGATTATGGGGGCAAGTGGCACACCTACCCTGGGCGGACAGCCTGACTTCAGTAGAGCAGAGGAAAAGAGGCGGGCGGTCCGCTGCTCCTCGCGTCCCGCTGCTCCTCGCGGTCCGCTGCTCCTCGCGGTCCGCTGCTCCTCGCGGTCCGCTGCTCCTCGTGGCGCGCTGGTCCTCGCGGTCCCCTGCTCCTCGCGGTCCGCTGCTCCTCGCATCCCGCTGCTCCTCGCGGTCCGCTGCTCCTCGCGTCCCGCTGCTCCTCGCGGTCCGCTGCTCCTCGCGTCCCGCTGCTCCTCGCGTCCCGCTGCTCCTCGCGGTCCGCTGCTCCTCGCGGTCCGCTGCTCCTCGCGTCCCGCTGCTCCTCCCTTTTGTTCTTGCTGCTTTCTCTAGCCCTGAGCTGCTGCCCTCTGCCATGTGCCGCTCTGCCTTGGAGCCACTGAGTATGGACTGAAAACTCCACTGAGGGTGAGCGAAATAAACCGCTCCTTCCTTAACGTTGGGCATCAGGTATATTTTTTCTTTTTAAATTAACTTTATTGTTCCACTTTAGACATACATGAAGATCATAGTCATCATAAGGAACTTGCAGTGCTACATGATACTTTTCATTCTTTTTTGTCCCCCTCCCCTCTCCTCCCTTCCACACGTCTTCTCCTCGCTAATACAAAGCTGTTTCCATCTTATTCTTGCGTAATTATTCCTTTTCCACTTCCCTTCCTTATTTCCCCCTTTCCTTACTCTACTTCTTCTTCACTTTTGAACGATTTCATTCCATTTCACAACATACTTTGTATTTTTTGGTCCTTATTTACACTTTTAATTTCTCACACCAATGGAGGAAATGCAGTTTACACACAGAAGTCTAATTTATTTCACTTAATAGTATAATTTCAAGTAGTATCTATTTATCTGGAAATGTCTCAGTTTTATCCTGCTTTATGGCAGAGTAATATATATATATATATATATATATATATATATATATATATATATATATTATATATATATATATATAATATCTTATTTTTTGTCACACCTCCTATGAAACAAACATGTCTGAGACAGCTCCACATTGGCCATTATGTATGTGCATTTTTAATTAATGCTCCCCACTTTGTATCTTATATTCTGTCTTGCTTCTGATTCTCCTGGTACCATCACTGAGTGCTTCATTTTATTCTTACACATCTGACTTATCTCTCTGTCCACTGAACTGCTCATAAAATGTGTGCTTTCCTTTCTTGGGTTCACATCTTGGCTTCGTAAATTCTAAATCTAACGTCTTTCTACTCAAATCACATAGCAAGGAGCAGCTCTTGAGAGCATGCTTGATACTGAGGGTGGAAACCAGCACCTAAAGGCTCTGGGTCAGGCCTTTCTCTGCTGGCTTTCTTCCCAGAGTAAGAAAGAGCTTTCTCCCTACCTGGGCTTCATGGTAGCTAACATGGTAACTGTGCCAACCAGAAATAAAATCATGTTAAACCGCTATGTACTACCAGTAACTATGAAGTGAAAGTGGATTCTAGACACTTTATCATAAATAATTGGTATCTCTCAAGTTAATGTCTCTTATTAGTTTCCACAAGCGAGATGCGGATTCTCTATCTTCAAGTTCCCTTTCCTCCTTTAACTTTGGGTGGTAGACATTTCATCCAAAGCAAGAAACAAAAAGTAACTAAGACACTGAGAGAGAGAGAGAGAAAGAGAGAGAGAGAGAGAGAGAGAGAGAGAGAGAGAGAGAGAGAGAGAGAGAGAGAGAGAGAGGGAGAGAGATTGAGACCCAGACCTTAGCCTCGGTTTCAATCTTGTCCACCAGACCTTAGCCTCGGTTTCAATCTTGTCCACACAGAGACTTCACTTGATCTCCAACTTCTGGGATTTCCCTCTATCCAGATAAAATTTGCAGGCTTATTTTTCCCCCCAAATCTGGCTAAATTGCAGAATTTCCCTATCTTCTTTTCTTCCACTTACAGTCAGCCACCAAAGCTTGAAAGGGATTTCCTATTTTTTAAACTTATGTATCTTACAAGTATGTTATTTTACTTTTTGAAACCTTGTTAATATTTATTGTCTAACAATACATCAGGCTGCACTTAGGTTCCTGGGTATTTGTTCTACTATTTGATCTTGGAAACGACTCCAGAATGTAGCGATGACCCATGTAACAGGGAAGAAACCTTTTCACAATCCACGTGAAGGGTTATCAGGAACATAGCTGAGTCCTAGCCGTTTAAGCAGTGGATGAAAATGAGAACTATTGTAAAGCTTGTTACATTAATTTCTAAAATAAAAAGTATAAATTAGATTATAATAAGTTGTGATGATCATAACAAAAAAATGATAAAAATGTAGCCTTGCTTACAATAGCATAGCATTGTATACCTTCTCCCTAACTTTCACAAAAACATTTCGTGGACAGTAATAACACTTCTATTTTACAAATGAGAAACTGGAGATGATTTCTCAGGTTCCCTCCAGATTCAAAAGGGTCTAATTTTAAGCAATAAGTTTGAAACAATGATACCATAGAACACCGTAGAATATTTAGGACACTATGAAAGATATTCAATGTACATTGCACAGAGAGCCAAATGGAGAAGTGGATTTTGAGTGTGAAGACGTTAAGGAGACTAGATTGAACTTCGCACAGGAAGACTTATATTCATAAGTGGATATCATATGAGGCAGAAAGACAAGATTTGTGTGCACCTATTTCTGTGTAGAGCTAATTAGGACATACTTCTGGGTATGACTCCTCAAACACTAATGTAATGTTAGCATTCCATCGCTACTGGGCTATGTTGTTCAGATTGTCTTTCTATGGCTTTATCACCTTGAGACCAAACCATTAATGACATAATTCAGGTGTGCATGTTTAAATACTTCCCAATTTCTCTTATATGAGAAATTCAAGATGTAAACAAAGAGCACAATAAAAGGTAGATAACGGCAAGTAGCAGAGTGGATCTTTCTCGAAGGGGAAGGAGATCACACAACAGAAGGAGGGGTAATCAAGGAAGAAAAGGGGACAGGAGGAAGAACGCAGCCCTGCTATCTGTGTACGCCAACTCCGTGTAGGGAAGCTCACCGCTAGGTATGACAAAAGTGTCCCAGTGAGAGCAGTTTTTACAAAGTAGTTTAGTGCATGCCGTGCTTAACGCCAAATGCTCCCTAGAAACTCTGACTAGCTCTCCTTTCATTACTGCCTTCTGATCCAGTCAGGGATTAGGCAGGTAGTTCCTGATAACATCTGAAAGACCTGATCTAAGTTGGAAATCTCTTCTTTGTAATGCCTCAACAGGCGCTGAGGACAAGTCTATTGAGAAGAAATTAATTATCTCTGCAGCCCAGGCTGCCTTTCTAAAGACATATCAGAAAGTGCTTTAATCCATCTCATGGCAAATCACAGGCAACCTCTAGCGAAGAGTGAATCAACTGTGTTGGAAGGCAGCAAACTCATACATTTTTTTTTTCAAGTAGCACCTGTACCAGTGTACCCTTTTACAAGTTGGCCCATGCATTCCTTCAAGGACTAGATAGCAGTCCTAGAGGACTAGGTTGCAGTCCTCGGTGGCATGAGCAGCTCCAGCACACACAGCCTACACACCTTTCCACAACTCTGCCAACTGTCCCATTAAAAGAAAGTGTCAAAAGAGAAGGCCATTGACCAGGCAAAGCGTCACTCTGAGCCCAAAGACCTGCCGGTTTCTAGGTTACTCATACAAGTTAGGTCTAGATGCTGCCGCCCCTCCACACACAGAGATTCATGCAGTCGTGGGACCCGTCCAGTGGTGGCTGGATCTAGGCAGTGTGATGCTGGGATTAAGGGTGTGCAGTTAATAGATTCATCCATTGATTGGCTTGGCATAGTTCTCATTGGCGTTTGCCTCCCCATGATTTTTAGGGAAGAGTCTCCAGGGTGTTCAGAGTCACTACTGGATCACATTCATAATGATCCTCCTGTTTACAGCCTCCCAGGAGCTGGGATTACAGCTGTGCACCACCACGCCCAGTCTCAATTGCCATCTCAGCACACCTCCCCGGGGTGGGGCCGGCACAGCGGGCCTGGGGATCGAACCCTCGGCTCTTGTGCTCATTGGCTTTAAGGGTGGGAGCGCTACCATGGCCCTAGGGCAGGTAGCTTACCTCAAGCTAAAGTGACAGAAAGTCTTCCTTCTCCCTTCTGTAGCTTTTGCTACCGCGTGGGTACCATGAACTGCTCTATTCAGCAAAGCCACCCTTCTCTGGAAATAGCCAGGCATGGACTGAAACCTTTGCAAACTGTGAGCTAAATAAACCATTTCTCCTTTACATTTGGCCATCTGCTATTTTGTCTCAGAAACAAGAAAAAGAACTTAGACTGTTCCCTCTTTTCCTCCTGGTCTGCTTTCCCACCTCCAACATTTCTGTCTCCCTGCTTCCTACCATCTATTCCCTGTTCTCTACTTTATTTATCTTTTACGTTACCTGCTTAGCAGAAGTCACGTGATACTTAACCCTCTGCATCTGGTTTATCGCACATAACACGATGGTGTCACCATCCATCTCATCTCCTGCGGGCGGCAATAGTTCATTCTCTGTAACTCGGAATGAAATTTCATTCCGTATTCATATCACACTATCGCTCTCGATGCATCCGTGGATCCACGGACGGCTACCCGCGCAGCTTCCAGAGCCCAGCTCTGGGGTCGTGCAGCTGTGCAGCGTCGGTAGCGCTGCCGTCGTGACGCCCTCCACCCTTGTGGGAATCTACCCAGGAAAGCTGTAGCTGAGACAAAGCGACTCTTCTGTTTTTAGTTCCTGTGGGACGTCCATACCAATTTTCAGAGTCTGTGCTGGTTGACATTTCTACCCACATTTACAAAGGTTCCTTTTTCTTCGCACAGCAGCCAGAGTTGGTTGGCTTTTATAAAACCATTCTGACGGAGGTAAGAAGGAATCTCAGAGTTATGCTGATAGGCATTTCCCTACTGGCGAGCGATACAAAGCCTTTTGTCTTGCACTCACTGGCCGCTTACACACACGCTTCTGCATGGTATCTGTGGACCTCACTTGTCCACTATTTAGTTCAGTCGGTTCGTAATTGTTCACTATTGTTACATATTCTTTTTTTAATTTAATTTTTTTTTCTTGTTTCAGAACTTTTGTTTGTTCATTTTATTTATTTGCATGGCCGGCTCAGCCTGTCCTGAGTTCAGGGCTGGCTGAGCCCCACATATTCTTTATATATTCTAGATATTACCAGAACAGTAGCTACGTATTGGTGGGTCTGTAACTTCAGTAACTGGAAAGTCACTTCGGCCATTTGTCAAGGGTCTGCTCACCGCCAGCCTCTTGCTTCTTGCCCTTCCATTTCCCGAGTGTCAGAACCAGGCCAGGGAATAAGTGCTCTGCACTTTGCTCTCTGTGCTACCACGGTTAAACACAGAAGACTGCGTAGTTTAAAAGTAAACCCCTGCAATATCTTTTCTCACCGTTATGGAGGCTAGACGTCTGTGATCAAGGAGTCAGTCGGATCTATGGCAGTTATTTGTCTTCACCGGTAGGTGCTTCCCCAGTGTGTTGGGCTTTGGGTGCCTTTTCCTATGAAGACTGCAATCACATTGGACTAAAGTCCCAGCAGTCTGGCCTCTTTTCCCTCGGTCATCCCTTCAGAAGCCCTAGATCCAAATATAGTCTCATTCAGAGAAACTGAGAGTTAGGGCTTCAATATGCAAATTTGGAGGGAATGTAATTCACCCCAGAATACCCCAGCAATGCTAGAATCTCTACCAGCCACAATATACAGGAATGTATTGGTGGGTCTGCTTAGTCTGATGGCACATACCTCATTTCACTGTTTTAAATAAAGTTATTTGATCTTTTCTTTCTTTTTTTTCTGTATTTTTTAGAGAAGGGTCTATAGGGTGTAGACACTAGATAGGGCTTATAGTGATCCACCTGTTTACAGCCGCCCAAGAGCTGGGATTACAGGCATGCACCACTATGCCATCACAGAGCGCGTCGGTGCAGGGCCGGCACGGCAGGCCCAGGGATCAAATCCCTGGCCCCTGAACCTGTTTGCAGGCACTTTAATCCACTGAGCTATTTGACTGGCCCTTGACTTTTTTTCTCATAATATCTTTTGGCATGTCACAAAAGGCAGATACTGAGGAATATTGCTGTCTGGCCCGGACATGCCAGAGGAAGATCTGGAGTCATGGATTGGCCATTCTGATTTGCTATTGGAGGGGTGAGTTACTAAAGTCTTAGAAAAGACAAAATCAAAGGGGAAAAAATTTTAGAAAGGAAAAGTTCCCATGGGAACATCAAAAAACAAGATCATGTGAAAATACGATCACATGAAAATGGCCGTAAAACCAAATTCACGTTTTTATCATATCATGTTTCACTTCTACTCATCTCTCACATTTTCTAGCAAATTCTGAAGCCGACAATGTTTTCCCTGCTGCCTTTCTTCCCCTCTGGTCCACGTCATCCCAATCAGAGTCTGTGCTTCCTCATTTTTGCCCTTCAGCCAAGTAGCAGCCAGGAAATGAGTGCTCTACTAATGTCACTCATACCCAGTCACTCCACAATGCATTTCTCCCCTGCAGCAGAAGCCAGCATCCTTTTCATGGTCGGTGTAACCCCTGCGTTCTCAGGCCACCATGGCCTCGGGTCACCATTGCATGACCTCTCTGCCCTCAGGCTCACACGATGCCCTTCCTCTGCTCCATCCCCAGAGCTGCTCTCCATGTGCCCCTTGGATACCAAGCACACTTCCTGTCACCGCGGGCCCTGTGAGTGGGCTTTGTCTGCCATGGCAACTGTGCTCCTCAGATACCTGCCCAGTTGACTCTCCTACTTCTTGCATATCCCATCTTAGTTGCTTTACTCCTTGGTCAGATAAAATATCCAACACCCCAAGTTAAAGGATGAAAGGTTTGTTTCAGCTCTCAGTTTGCAGAGGCTGCATTCTACAGTAGGCAGGGTACAAGGCGAGACAGCATGGCAGAGAGGAATCTCAGAGGAGAAACAGTCCATGATGTGGCAGGCAGGAAGCAGCAACAACCAAGCAGCAAGCAGCAGCCCGCCTTCCTTTTCCCTTTTCTGTTCCATCCAGGCTACAATCCTATTGGTTGGAGTTACCCATACCCAGGGTGGGGCTTCTACCATTTGCATCCAGCACTATGCTAACCCAGTGTAGTGACCGCATCCCGCACCCCCTGTATCACATACCCATGACCCAGGTGGCTTCTCAAAAGTGCCACCTATCAGGGCATGAGGCTTTAGCAGGCATCTGGATGTAATAACACCTCCTTTCTTAAATATCACCTTCTCAAGGAAGCTTTTTATGAAAAGTCTATTTAAATTCCAATCCTCCAGAACACATTATTTCCTTGCCCCAAGTATTTGACTTATAGCTCAGTAGAGTAAGCACTTGCCTTGCAAGTGCAAGGTCTTCAGTTCAATACCTAAAACCGCAAAAAAAAAAGAAAAAAAAAGAAAAGAAAGAAAAATTATTTGTCTTAATATAAATTCCTTGGGGCCCTGCTTGTCTTGTTCATGGCTGCTGTCTCATTACCTACAGAATGGCTAGCACATAGTATTCAAGGATGTATTGTTGAATGAACAGGTCAATTTGGCTCCAGTTAAATCCCTTTCCATCCTATTGCACTGCATGTCATCTACTCATTCATTCATTCATTCATTCTTCTGTAACAAATAAGTGTCTATATTATGTGCCTGATTCTTTAGTTCTATAGTGGTGAGATCATACAGCATGTGTGTGTGTGTGTGTGTGTGTGTGTGTGTGTGTGTGTGTGTGTTTCCAGCTCAGCCCACCCTGATGGTGGTGCTGGCATGGCATGTGATGCCAGGCATCAAAGGGTGGTCCCTGTGCGCTTATCTTGTCTAAGTGGGTGCCTTTGTCTAAGTGGGTACCTTCGACCACAAAGCTATCTCACCAGCCCAAATGAGGTCTTTTTAATTTTGAATGGAATATATTTGTGGAGTAACTTGAAATGTCCAAGATGTCTTTAGTTTTTGTTTTTAATCTTAAGTCTCTTACCTAGATAGCAGAAATAATTTTATTTCATATTTAAATTGCAGTTCATGGGGTAAAGCCTCTTTGCTATGCAATTTGCTATGTATTTCCTAAGTTGATCTTTTCACATTATATGATATATAGCATGATGATCACCATTTAATAGATTAAGGTGCAGAGAGAAGAATATGGTATTTTCTTCCTTGAACTCTGAAAGTTATGTCAATGCTAGAGCCCAGATTTATTTATTTTTTTAAAATAATTATTTATTTATTTATTTTATTTATTTTATTTATTTTTTTCTTGTTTCAGAACCTTTGTTTGTTTATTCACTCATGTTTATGGCCGGCTCAGCCCGCCCCGAAGGCAGGGCTGGCACAGAATGTGGTGCTGGGGATCAAACCGTGGTCCCTGAAGCCTCCCAAGCTTTCCCAAGCAGGCGCTTTAGACCACTGAGCCATCCCGCCAGGCCCCAAGATTTATTTATTTATTTATTTATTTATTTATTTATTGTGTTATGGCTGGTTCAGCCTGCCCTGGGGGTGAGGCTGGCACAGCATGTGGTATGTGGTACTGGGGTTCAAACTGAGGTCCCTGTGGTTGCCTAAGCTTTCCTAAGCAGGTGCTTCAGATGGCTGAACCATCTTGCCAGCCTTAGATTCCAGAGTTAGATTCATTTAAAATGTTTTCAAAGCATCAAGACACTTCGTATATCACATTTTACTTTACATTCTGGGGTAAAAAACCTAATATGAACTGAAGCAAAATATTCAGTTAGAATGATCTTTGTAAGTCCTTACTTTCCAGACAAACAAGCGGAACAAGGTGATTGCTCTGCTAGACTTTGCGTCATACTGTGACAAGCAGTAAGCCAATGAGTGAGTACATCTTAAGCAACTAGGAAGGCTGCCAAAGTAGTATCGGGTGGCAGCTTTAGGTGGGGCAGAAGGTACCTCTGAGAAGGTGGAATTTAACTTGATACTCAGAGATTGAAAGGAATACGAAGGTTGGTGCATTCAAAATAAACATTAATGTTTTAGTAAAGCTGTGTTCTAATCAGTTGACAAAATCCAGAAAGCAGTTTTCATGCAAAATAAATAGCTTTTTCAAAGACTCTAGTGTTGCCTTCTATTGAAAAGAGAAGACAAGAGCCAGATAGCTAGAAGGGGCAGCTAGACAAGGAGACATCGGAAACGATGATTGCCCAGGTCAGCAGGGGCCCCAGGAGACAGATCCGTGGGCAGTCCAGGAAGAGACTTGAATTTTGTTCTAAGCATTAGGGGAACATCTTAAAAGAGAAAGGAACAGATGCTCTTGAGTAGCCCTGGGGTAACCCACAGAAGAGCGAAAAGTGGCTTGGTCAAGAGTGGAAGGTGCAGGCTTGTGGGAAATAATGGGTTTTAGAAGTTCATGTACAGGACTTGGTGAGCCCGCAAGCTGGAAGCAGGGAGAAGAGGGAGGGGTCGGTGTCTTCCCTTGCGAGTGAGGTTTGTGATTTCTGAGCAACTGATGGGGAGGACTGAGCTTGGTAAATATCTGGAATAGGGTGGACTAAAACTGAGAATTCTGCTTACGGTTAGGTAAATTTGAGATTGAAACTTAGCTCTATTGAATATACAGTCATCTTTCCACAGCCACAAGGACTTGATCCCAAGGCCCCCTCAATGCCACAATCCCAGATGCTCAAGGTCCACCAAAATGCAAATTATTTATATAGAATCTAGGCACACCTGCCAGTATACATTAGTTGGTCTTCATATTACTTTGGATACCTAGTACAATACAAATGCTTATAATTCATTGATATACCTATATTCATTGGTATATGGTATGCAGGAAACAATCACAAAGCAAAATAGCTGTCTATGTTCAGTATAGCCATAATTTAAAAAAAAAAAATCAGTATATGATGAGTTGAATTTACAGGTGGATGGGGTGGACCAGCTGTCTTGCCCATTAGGCCCTGAAACTTGGGAGTGTGACAATAATATGGTCAGATAGCCTTTGTCCTTGGTACTCTGGTTGATTTCCTTCAATAGTCATGGTCAGAACACCAGACACCGAGGCAGAGCCCTAAGCATCCTGGCCTCTTCCTGGGTGGCCCGCAAGGACTGAAGCCACCTCCTGCTGTTGGGTGTGTCCGCGTCCCCTGCTCCAAGCTGTGTCCGTGCCGCTCCAGTGTCCTTCCGGACCTCTGGCTGGATGCACTCCCAGTCTTCCAGCTCTGTGCGTTGTCGCCTTGTCCTGTGCTGGTCTTCCTGGAATTTGCCTCTAACTTTGTAAAATGCATTCCTTCATTAAAGATGTATTCCAATCACTCGGTTTGCCAAATGTTTGGGTAGCACGTGCCATCTGCTCACTGTCTGGCCCCTTGGGCGGTAACAAGATTGAACTGGAAAAACATTGGATGCTCAGACAGAGGAGCAGGAGCTCCAGTGGCAGCTGAGGGCTTGAGCTCAAGGCTTGCAGGTCACCGGCTTAGAGATGCTGTCTCACAAGGCCTTTGTTAGCTGGTCTACAGAACCCCCAAGAGCTACGCTTGGGAACAAACAGCTTTTTGGCCAGATGGGTGAAGAGTAAGCACCCTGGCTGGCCCTGTCTCTGTCTTCCCCTCTAATTCCTCCACCAACGCTGGGACAACTATTAGCAATGTTCCCTATTCCAGACTTCATAGGAAGGTGAGTGCTGCCAAAGCCATTGCCTCTTTAATATTCTCCTCGATGCTTTCTTACAAACAAGTAGCACCCACAAGTAAGGCACAGCCTTGCTTTTGTCTGTGTTCTGTTTTATAATGTGCTTTTCATCTGGAGGGTGATAGTGGTATTGACAAATCTTCTGTCTGGGATGAAGAGTGCACATCAGATTCATCAAGGATTCCATTAAAGCTCCGCCCGCGAGGTCAGTTCCCCCGCAAAGCAGGATGATGGATTTCGCTTCAACAGACCAAGTGTTCACGTTCAAGTGCGAGCTAGCAGGCAGGCAATTAATGTTTTACACAGAGGTATTTTGGGTATTAATAACACATTGAACATAAAAGGCAACTAGAAATCCTCCACGTTGCCCTGAAAGGAGAATGGCTGAGAGCAATTTCCAAGGGCTGAGAGTACCTTCTGGGGGCTCAGGATTAATTACATGAGAGCTATCTCCCTCATTACCACAGGAAGTGGTAGCTGCTATTATTTAATTGAAGCAGTTGTTATTTAATTTCCTTTATATTCTGAAGAGCAATTAACAGAGTGAGAAGAGAGGTAGGCTTTAATTTTTCACAGCTTTTTCTTCTTGGCTTTCCAGGGTCCAATCCTACATACTTTAGGCATGATTTTTACTTTGTTTCCTCCAGGGCTGGTACCTGGCTCGTGCACAGGTCCTAACTCTTTCCTCTTTCCTGAGACTCTGCGGAAGTTTTCCTCAAAGCCAGAGCATCCAGCCCCACTCTTCATGTGTGACACAGAATTGTCCCTGACTTTGGCGTTTCCTTGGACTCATAGTGCCAGGCCACCCACGTAGGTCTTGCTTGAGCAACCTCGATTTTGTGTTCTAAGCATTATCTTTGAATGAGTCTTTCTTCTCTGCAAGCTGCAGAAATTCCTTGCTGCCATGGTTGGTGTCTGGTTGTGCCCCCAAAGCCTCATGTAGTTATGGGGTGGGCTTTTAGAGTTCATGTTTAATTCATGATCCAGTGCCGCGACTATGGGTGTGAGCGCTAACCTCAGCCAGGGCTGGAGAGCCTGGATACCACATAAGGGAGACAGACTTTTCTCTGTGGTCATTGTTGACCCTTCACCCCCCTTTTGTTCTTGCTGTTTTTCCACTGCCAAGAGCTGCTGCCCTCTGCCATGTGCCAGTCTGCCTTGGAGCCAGCTGAGTGTGGACTGAAACCTCCATAAACTGTGAGCTAAATAAATATTTTATTCCTTAGTTTTGAGTGTTGGGTATTTTGTCTCAGGAAAGAGAGAAAAGTAAGACAATTGGTAATATTGTTGATCTCCAGATTATCATCTGCTTTGATACTAGGAATATCCAGAATGCTAAAGGGTTAGCAACTAATAAAAATCTCAGTTTTTTTGATAGCGCATCCCTTGCAGTCCTGATGGAACACCAGAGGTAAGGCTAGCATGGAACACAACGTTAACTAGCATAGAATCACAGAACTTTCCAACAACCTGGATTCTGGTTTCAAATTCATTTTGTTCCCAGACTGAAATTTCACCTTCAGCACAGGGAATACTTATTTGTGAATAAAGCAGTGCTTCACAGAGCTTGGGTTAGAGGTTCTCAAACTTCAGTGTTCACACAGCTCTCAGAAGCACCTTGTTGGAAAACAGATTCCGGTTGAATGACATTCTCCATTTATAGCAAGCTCCTTAATGACGCTGACACCGAGATCCAGTCAAGACGGGTGCTGACGACAGTGGCAAGACCGCTATGGGAGCCACCACCTCACTCTTGCGCTTCTTTCCAGAAAGGCTCCTCTTCCTCCAACACTAGCACCTGATTTTCCTCGGGCCAGCCCTCCTGGGTCACCATGGATCCAGCGTTCTCAAGTCTGTCCTGTCCTTCCTCAGACCTCAGCTTTAGGTGTAGGCTGCTGTCCTGGGCATCAGTTTTTAACCCAGATGTGAGTTTGTAATCCAGCTATGGGTGTCTGGACCAGATTTGGCCAATCAGGAAATTGTACCCCACCCTGGAGCAAATGGATTATATTATGGGGGGCAGGGGTGAGTCACTCAAGCCAGGCAGACCAAAGACATTCCAAAGCTTGTTAGGATTTTTGAGGAAAAGATATTACTTTTATTTACTGGATTTGCAGAGGACAAATATAAGCCTAGAGTCAGAGTAGACCTGTACTTCCTTAAAAAAAAAAAAAAAAAAAAAAAGTGTACCTTGGGGCAGATCTGGGTCCTCGAATGCACCTGTAGGGAGGGAAAGTTTGTGCATCCCAAGGTCACCAATGCACAAGAGGAGCCTGCTGCATAGGAGGCTGGGCCGATTACCTGGAGGTTTTCTTTCATAAGCCAATAAGATTCTTATTTTCTTTGTTTGAATTGAGCTCTGTCACTTACCACCAGAAAGCTCTTAGTTGTTATTGTTCCTGTCAGAAAAGATTAGGAAAGGATTATTTATGATAATCTGGACTCTTTAGAAAAATGGAAATTGGCTAATAGGCTCCCCAGAAGCGTGGGCGACTGCAAGCTGGAGAGGCCCAGGATTCCCGCAGCATCGCTAAAGCACAGCTACAGGGCTGGGGAAGTCCAGAAGCTGAGTCTCTCCTCCCTCCATCCTCTGCCTCTCGATCCTAAAAGGAGCAGTCCTGGGCACGGTATCCTGGGCTCATGCATTCCGTGAAGAGGGTGCGTGCCTCGGTAAGCTTCTGCCTCTTTCTGCCTCTCAACCCCTTGCTGGCATAGGCACATAACTGAGCACACGGGGGTTCAACGTCTGCCTTTGGCTCTTGCCGTCTGCACAACCCGGACAGTGAGCTTTGTGTTGCAGAACTTCCATGCTACCCAGGTAACAGGCAGGTGGGGGAATCGCTCCTGCTCAGCTGCAGTGCGGGCTGAAGAAGCTGCTGCAGGCAGGCGCAGGGGGTGCTGCGGCCCATTGCCACCTTCCTTCCACTCTTTTGCTATCTGGGCTTTTGATTTTCTCTTTTCTTTCTCCATCCTGATACACCTGGTTTGGCTGGGGACTCCCTTTGCCTTCCTTTAAGGCCTCTCTGGGCCCCGGCAGAACCCCGAGCTTTCCCCCTTCACTCTACATGTATCGATCAGTCAGTTCCAATCTAGATCCCACGAGCCATCCTCTCTCCTGCTCATCCCCA
>PVJA010001416.1:0-96848 GCA_004027025.1 Myocastor coypus | reverse complement strand
CTGTGGCTGAAGGTAAGACATGCAATTGGGAATTGTATATGATGACCCAAGGATCTGACATGAAATTGGATCTAGAGTTGATGAAGGTATAATTAGCCTCAGGAAACTAATAAGGAAGATTGAGAGCAATTAGACAGTGTCTCTAAGTCCTCCAGTAGATGTGCTCTGAATTCTGGTTATGGAGAAGGGAAATGCCATTCCAAGCCGGTGGAGACCTAGATGACCTCAAGGGTCAGATATGCTGGAGATGAGTCTGAAAAGTATGCTATTTTAAGCTAGTCCCAATATTTTAATCTATAGCATAACTATTTAAACATATTATGTTTGTCTTCATTATTGTAAGATGGTTCCCACTCATCTCTGAACCTAATGTACAGGTGGTATCATGAAGAATTGGAAAAACTAAGATTTGAACCTAAGGAAAGTTGTCAGATAAAATACAAGGTATTCCGTTAAGTCTATATTTTGAACAAACAATATATTTCAGTATAAATATGTCCCATATAAAATTTGGATATACTTGTATGAAAATAGTGCATATTTGAAAGTTTAATTTAACTGAGTGTCCTGTATTTTTTATTCCCTAACTCTGGCAAGTAGGGTCTCACAAAGCAATACTCTCTGCGCATCCCTTCCCCTCTATCACCCCGAGATCCAAAAGGTTGGCCCTTCTGAGGCCACATCGAGTGTGGGGCCCTGTCTGCCTGGCCTCAAGCTTACCACAGTGAGACAACCAACAGCCTCGCATCTTCCTGCAGCTCAGAGCTTGCTGCCAGGCTCTTGTCTCCAGATTTACTGTTCCCTTATTCACTTTAGAGAAATGGAAAATTCCCATTGGCTGCGTTATGTGGTTCCGTTTCAATGAAATGCCTACTTTTGCTTGATAACTACTTAGCGTGTAGGAACTGAATGTGTGTCAGGGCAAATGACACATTTCTAGATGCCACTGACAATGGAAGTCAGTTGAGATTAATCTATGCTGTGATTTCTACACATCTGAAAGTCCTACGTAAACCTTCTTTTCTGTCACACCTCAGCACTGTCATAACCTGGCTTCCTTTACCTTCTCTGTCCATGACTAGAGGACCTAAGCCTCCTGCATTTGACACAGAGGCTCCTGTGCCTCTTGGGACTCACAGCACTGAGTTCTACTCCACTCTGCCTCCTATGGGAAGCTGTGCCAGGCCGAGCTCCCAGGCTAAGTCCTCGCACCTCAGGCCACTTCTTGGGGCTCAGCTGGAAGCTAAAGCTGTCTTTCCCAACCTGCTCTGTAGTGGTCTTCCTGTAGGTGGTCAGCTCCCTGAAGGCAATGGCCTTCCTTTCCTTGTGTGTCACGATGGTGACCCAGTGCCTAGAGTGTAGCTGGTCCGAAATATTAGGGGAGTGAATCCCAGTGTAGTTACACGGAAACATGAACAGAGGTCCCCAAGGGAGCAAAGAATTCTGGGAGAGCTGATAGGCACTTACAACCCCCCCTGGTGTCTCCGTGTGTGATGGAGGCCGAGCTTCTCACAGCTGAGCCTCTCACAAGAAGAAGCTTAGCCATGGGAGTCCTCCCTCCCCACCGCTGACTCCACATGGCCAATCTCCTGAAACCCAGAGGAGCTTCCCTGTGAAGCTCTCCAGTCACAGTGCATTAGAATCAACAGGAGAATAACAGTCACAAACCAAATACCACCTCGCTATCCCTGTTGCTGGCCATGCGCTGTGACTCCTTCAGGGTCTGTCTCTCAGAGAGACACCACTCCTCCTCACTTCTTGCGTCTTGGGTCCATAAACAAAGAATGTCAGGTAGAAAAAAGGCATGGCTCCGGGATTCTGTTTCTCCCGTGGCTGCAGCATTTTATGGTGGGGCTCATGGTAAGTCATCTGAGAGTCCAAATATCCAGGCCTTTGACTGAAGTACCCTGTAACTCCTTCCTTATTCTGAGTGAAGACAAAATCAGCTCTGCTCTTCCATGTCTGTGCCTTCAATAAATAAGCCTGCATTCTCATAACAATCATAAAATTAGTGCAGTTACTATAATTCTTATCAGATATAAGGAAGAGCAGAGGTATGAAGTGTAACTTGCACAGGGTGCCCCGTTCATGCAGGCCAGAGCAGGGGTTTGAGCCTCGTCAGGTTGGCAGCAGGACTAAGATGAACCAGATTCATTGCAAGTTTCAACTGCTTTCTAAGTAGCTTCCTAATTTATGCTTTCATCAGTAAATTCCCCGATAGTCAACAGTTACTTAATTCAAACTCCTGTTTGTGGATGTGAATATTGAGATTCAATGAAACTGAAGAAATTAGACAAGGCCATAAAACTAACGAGGGACACTTAGCATGTGCACGATGAAATGTGCGCCTCTTTCTGTCTCTCGGTCTGTGTCTGTTTCTGCCTGCCCTCCTTTTCTCTATCCAAGTTATAAGCACCTTACTCCATTCGACCAATTTATGTCTCAGGTCTTTTATCTGTGAACTGAAGCGTTTATACTCAAACATCATAAACGACTTGCTGGATTCTCACACTCTGATTCATTTATAAGCATGTATTCATTCATAACCTGTTTATAGCACTAGGGTTGGTGAATAGGATTCCTGGCTTCTAATCCACATATATATCACATGAATGGAGTTGTGTCACATGGTCCAAGTAAGGTGAGACTTCAGAATGCAGCGGCAGGCCAAGATGGGAAATCCACAAAGGAGTAACTCATCTAGCTATCTGAGAAATACCATAAGGCAGTCACTTTACTAGACATTAGGAGGAAATGGGAGATCGAATGCATGTAGATGTCACCCCCACAAACCTCGCAGCCCAGTGGGACTCAGAAGGAAACAGGCACAAATCCATGGCCAGGAGGGCTCTTTTTCTTCCCAGGAAAAGTTCAACTAAGCTTCTAGAGTCTCTCCACAGTGAGTAAGCAGTCCTGGAGTGACAGAGGAGGGAGAGGCATGGTCAGGGGGTGTTCCAAGCCTTGGGATGTTATGCCTCAGGTCCCAGGAAGGAATAGGAAAATGCAGGGCTGGAGGAATAGAGGAAGGCCGCGTTGTTACGCAGGACTTTGTAAGCCCCACCAAGGGACTGGAATTTTCTTTTGTGGTAAAAGCCATGAGGACGACTATCTGAATGATGGGAGTAGAGATGATTCTCAGCAGACGTGCAGCACTGCTGTGCTTTGGGAGAAGTTACCTAACCCCCTTTGCCTCAGTTTTCCCATGTGTAAGCGGGGCTATTGATGAGATCTATCTCCTAGGAGTCGCAGAGAAAATTTTGCTAGAGTTTAGCACGATGACAGAGTGCCCACTCTTCATAGCTGCTGTTGCTGCGGTAATGCGGTCACATGATCGGCCTCTAGATGAGCGTGATTGTGCATGATATGGTGTTGTGTCATGTCAAGAGCAACTGAGGGACTAGGAGAACGATATGCAACAGGAGGATGCCTGGACACAGAGGCACCCCCACTTGGCTTCCTCCACACCTGCTTCCAGAACTAGGCAGGGCTAGGGGTTGGCCAGCAGCACCGGCTGGGCCAGGTGATTGCTTGGCAGGCACAGGAAGCCAACTTCCGGAGACAAGCGTACTGCAGTATTGAGACTCAGCCCCATGGAGTGTCCAGCCCTGCGGAGGAAGACTAAACCTGTACAGAAGGTAAAAGTCCTCTGGGTATCTGGAAAATGCTGCTTGGATGCTCGCAGATGCCTGAATGGTAATAAATGACTTCAAGAACTGTTGCTCCAGGGTCCAGGAATTATATAAATGCAGGCCCTGAAGACGGGCATGGCCTCTGATCAGGTTCTGCGTTGCCAGGTAAGCTCTGGGCACTGGTTCCTATAGCTCTCAGTGCCAGGTCCACTGCATGACAGCTGGCAGGGTCACAGAAGCTGTGATGACAGCAGTGACACCAATCTCCAGTGCCACCTTCCTCAGTCTTCGCCTTTGCCAGTCTGCACCGCCACAGCTCTTCAAGGGAATGGACAAGATGCCAGACAGGGCAGAGGGCTCGGAACAGAGGTCTGAGTTTGCTTCCTGTGTCTGTACCAGCAAGGCCTGGGCTCTGTGTCAACTGCATCTCGCCCCTCCCCTGTCATCAGGAGCTGACAATGAAGTATTTCCTGACCCACCTGCCACTTCTGCCTCCCGCGCCTGTGTCTGTGTGTTCCCTGGAGAGAGAAGCAAGCCTCACCTCAAAGAAAAGGAGACAGAGTCCTAAGGATATGAACCAAGAGTTACTCACTGCTCGCTAATATCAATATCATTCTAATGTAATCAGAGTTGCCAGAGTCAATACTGCAAGCCGAGCCCATGGGATTCAGGTCAGAAGCTGTTCTGTGGCCTTAGGCTTGGAGGAGGGAGGAAAGGGACTGATCTGCCTGATGGTCAGGAGGTGCTAGAAGGAGTTCACGGAGAAGTTGGGCTACCCGTCCAGCCTAGAAGCGTGAGAGGGCCGGGTTGTCAAAGGGCGGCAGAACAGTTGGCGTCTCCCACAGGAGTTGAAACAGAAGCCTGGCCTCTGGGTTCCATGCAGAGCCCTCCCTGGTCTCCAGGCCGCTGCCCGGCCCTTCTGCCTGCTCTGCAGCCAGCTGGGAAGCAGCCGCCCCTCTCTCCACCACAAGCTCCTCTGCTGCTGCCTCTGTGCCCAGGGCAGCGCCTCTTCCAGCCTTCCATGGCCTTCCCCCGTGTGTGCATGTGCATGTGCATGCGCGCTTTGTGCACTAATTTATTGGTGCCACACTCAAGAGTCCGTCCTGTAAGGAAAGAGCTAGAGGCCCGCTTGGCGCCCTGGAGCACGGAAACAAGCAACATTAGGTACCAGGAAAATCCTATGTACTAACTAAGGAATAAGGAAGGACAGCATCTGAGCACTTCGTACAGGCAGGACAGAGGTCCAGTCGCCTGCGACGGACAGGATTCCTACGGTGTTTCCTTGTAAGATTCCATCTTGCAATCTGCAGTTCTCCTAGGTTGCCGTCCTCTCCCTTGTTCAGACCACAGAGGCCAAGATGCCACAACTCCTCCTGCAGTGAAGTTTCTCCTGCCTCCACCTGTCACTCCTGGCCATTCCATGAACGGAGTTACCAAATTGTCACATAAAAGAACATGGCATAAACGCACAGTCGTCTCCAATAAATTGTATCTGGGAACAAGGAGCCCTGTGGGCCAGCCTCCATATTTCGTTGCTGTTGGGTGTGTTTGCGACAACTAATGCCACAAGCAAGCCAGCCCTCCATGAATGGATGAGCCGTTTCAGGGGAGTCGCTGAGGTTTGGTCCCAGGCTCTCCCCGCGTAAAGTGCAGACAGTCGTGGCCACCTTCGGGCACCATGGGCAGTGCAGATTGCCTTGCCCAGGGTCTGACACAAGGTAGATGCTCAGTAAGCTCAGTTCCCCTTCCCGCGGCTCAGGCTAGACCCTGCTTGTGTGCCTGATTGTCCTTCTTGCAAGGCCCAGCCTGTTCTGTCTCCCCTGGCATGGTTCTTATCTACTGTTCAAGATTCAGCCAACGGGCACCTAGTTAAGCAGCCCCAAGTCCTCCTCCTGAACCCGAGTTCTGTCTTCGTGTTGCATCAAGGAAGCGATGTCTTCCACCCCCGAGGCTCCAGGCCCTGGTTTCTGCAGACTGACCAGCTGTCTCCCTCACAGCCGGCTATCATTTCTAAGGGATTTTCTGTGCGTGATCATGCTGCATGACTCCGCTGGGAGGCCCGAGGCCCGAAATGTTAAAAGTTCAGTTCTGGAGGAGACTGAGGCGTCTCCAGTGCGGGCTGGCACATGCGAGGGAACTCAGGGGCAGCAGGAATAGTGGTGGAATTTCAGCTGTGTGTGGAGCCAAGGAGGAGAACCACACCTGTGCCACCCATCCTGCTGGGTAGGCCTGTTAGATCAGGAGCGAAGGGTGCAGCAGAGTTTTGTGCTCAGCTCCAAGTCCTGCCCTGTGGTTACCAAGAGACTAAACAGAATTGGAGGCTGGTGTAACCAGCATCACTGAGGTGTGCGTTTATTCATTCAAATATTAATATACTGTGCATATGCCGTTCACATTGCTAGTGGGGGTCACAGGAAAATCAATTAAACATGGTTTCAGCCCATGAGAAATGTATAGATTTATTAGGTAGTAATTTAGCAAGGAATCCAAAAGGAAAAAAAAAAAAAAAAAAAAGAAAAATAGAAGGGCCGAGGCTTTGGCATAAGGACTCTATACCCAGATGTTTTCTTTAAGTACCTTGATGACCTGGGCAAGGTATTAGGCTTGATGAACTTCCATCTTTCCACCTTTATAGTGGTAAAATGATGCTAATTTTACTGGGCTAGGGCAGGGCATTGGCAGGTTGAATGTGTCCAATATCAAAGCAGTTACTATTACCATTCCTTTGGGTAAAACCTCCCTGGATATTTTCGTACTCTTATTCCATTTGCGTCTCAATTCATGTAGTACTTGAGTAGGTAGGTGACCTGATCTCAAGTTATAGGTGGGAAAGCTGGGGATCAGCAAACTCCTGCTTCTTGCCTAAGGTCACATGGCTAATGACTGCACAGACAGGAATTAATCAGGGGCTGGATCTAGTCCAGCGCAACACATCTACTCTTCTTACAATTCCATTTGGGGGCTGATAAGGGAGGAGTATTCAAATCATCAAGAGACACGCAGATGCCAAGTCAGGGCTTTGCTTGAGCTGTGCCTTTGAGTGGGGTCCAGAACCCTCTGTGCCTCAATTTCTTCATATGAAAAATGTGGATTTGAAATTAATGTTTGTAACAAACTGAAAAGAGTGTCTAACAGTGCACAGACGCTTCATGTACATTTACGTATTTAAAAGAGTCAGGGTTTAGAGAAATGAGTTGTCAGGCGCAGCAGACTCCGGTCTGAAAACCTTGAATGTCGTATAAATTCATGCTCAATACAGATCAATGGTTTATTGGAATCAGAGGAGACCATGACTCAGCTAGAGAAGGGCCAGGGTCTTAACTTGGACAGAAAACCAAAGGTTATCTCCGGTATGGAGGAAGTAAACCCTGCTGGCCGGGGAGAACAGGTGTGATGCGGTCACAGTAAGTGACAGGGAGGGGAGGAGACGCCCGACAGCGAAAGGCCGAGATTCTTGGCACCCCCACCCACCCCTGCCGCCTTCCAGGAAACGGTTCAGAAGCGGGAGGTTTCCCTCCACCCCAGATCACCAGCAACTCGGGGCTGCGAGAGTTACACCCACCAATAGCCTGAAACATAGTTATTTTTATTTTTTAGAATTGACTTTATTTTATTTATTTTTATGTGTTTGTTTTTTAGTTATATTGCTTATTTGCTAGCTAAGATTTTATGTTGAAAGTTTAGTCATTAAACATCACTGTAATTCTTAACAAGTCATACATAGTCCGCAAGTTATACATTTTTCCTCAAAACATTACATGGATTACATGGATATACATATATATATATATGCATATTATTATCTTCATAGTAGTTGTCCAGAGTACAAGATGCAGACATGATAATTTTCCTAAACACCATTAGTAGAAATATTTCTTCTCATTGAACTAAGAGAAAGTAGTTATACATGTACAGTCCAATACTGTATATTGGCCTATACAGTATATGTATAGTCCAGTAGTCCAATATAGTAGTGGGTTGTGAGCAGAACCGGCAGTGTTGGCTGCTGCTGATTTGAGCCTAATCTTGCGTTTGCATCTTTCACTCGGGAGACCCCGATTAGTTGTGGAAACTGATAAAGATTTGGTTTGCAGAGACAGGCTGGGTGTGGCATAATAGGACAGGGCAAACGACAGCACACAGGGCACAGAGTACGTCTACACAAAGGAACTAAGCCCCCAGGAGGGCAAAGAAAAGGTGACAAAAGTAAGGCACAGAAATTGCGGCTGGAAGGGACAGGTGTCTCGGAGGAAGCTCGGGCAGTGGAACGTATTCTGACGTCTGCTTCTTGCTGCAAGCATCTCTGAATGTATTTGGCTTGCTTGTGTCAATAAGGGGGCTAGTGAATCACAGATCCATGTGATTATGATTTTGTGAGTGTGTGTGTGTGTGTGTGTGTGTGTGTAGAGGCAGAGTCTCACCATGCAGCTCAGACTCACAGTGATCCTCCTGATTTCTGATTTCTACCTCCCTAGTGCTGGAATGACAAGTATGTACCACCATCACACCTGGACTCCAGCACCAGCTCAGTGTACCTGGGGGCAGGGGCCGGCGCAGCATGCCAAGCCAGGGATCGAACCCTGGCCTCTAGACTTAGTCCGCTGAGCTACACTGCTGGCCCCTCCAAGTGATTATGACTTATGATATTTTGTTCTTAAAGTAACATGATCCTCTTTCCAAGGAGGTATTCAAGATCTATGTGGAATCATTTCTTGGGCCTGAGCAGTTAAAGTCAAGAATAAAGTTTAATATTCTATTTTAAACCTTGCTTACCATATGATGAAAATTTAAAAATGCATTCTTTGTGACTTCATATCTCTTTACTGTGCATATATTTTCTCTTGGAAACTATTTTATTTGCTATTCAATGTTCCATTACAGTAATACACTATACTATATTAAAACTCTATTGCAAATTCTAGTAGTTTCCAATTTTGTAAGGTCAGTATTAGTGGGATTATAGCTTCATGCTTCAACTTCATTGGTAAATTCTTTAAAACTGAAACTATGAAGTTCATGTATACCTCTAAGTGTTGCACATACTATTGTTTTGTTAATTGACCGTCAGATTGGTGAAGCATAATGTTAGCCAAATTATCAGAAGCAAAATTAATTGATTCACTTTCTGCTGCTAGCATTTGCATTCGTATGCCACTGCACTGTGAAATGACTGAAGAAAAACCCCAAGAAATACTATAGCAAAATGAGAAATAAAGGAGCATGAGCTTTACAGCCAGGGCATGCCAGGCACAGTTCAGGCTTCTCTGGTGCTCTATGAGTTTTGACATGGGAGTTTTATTTCTGGACCTAGCTTTCCCATGTGTAAATGGATTAAATGACCTTTACTGAGTGGAGGTTAGAGGAGTCAATTAGGAAATAGACATAAAGCACGTGGCCCGGTAAGTGATACACACAGTGCTTTCTTCTCATCTGGTTAATGTGGACTCTAGGCCATCTTTCTCTAGGAGTGGACAGATAATTATAGCCCAAACTTGTTTCTACTAACCTCTGTTTTTCATGTAATTACATTTAGTCTCCTTTCTAATTTGCATATGTAAATATAATGCTAAAGAGCTAATTGCATATCTCTCCCTGCCTCCTTCTCTCTCTCTGTCTCTCTCTCTCTCACTTGCTTGCTCGCCTGCTTGCTCGCCCTCTCTCTCCTAATAGATTTTTTTTTATTCACAATCATCAGGACTATGACTCAGCCAATATAACAGCAGTGCTATTATGGGACATTTATCATCTCCAATATGTTTCTATCCAGGAAAGCAAAGTGCTCCAGCCATGGGGGACCACTCGCAGAAGTCCTACATGTGCTGGATATGTTCCCTCCTCCTCTGTGTCCTCCTAGTTTATCCCATCCCTCAGATTCATCCTGTGACAGTCTTTCCTCTTCAGTTCAGCTGAAGTCCCTCTGCCCTTTGAAGGAGACTACGGGAGGAAGTGTTTGCGTCTCTCTCTATGCTAATGTGACCCTGGTCTTATGTGAAATGCACTTTCCTAGACTTGTTTGCCTGTTTGTAGCCTTTACTCTTCTGCATGGGTCTTATCCCAGCTTCTAGGGAGTCAGGTGAGGAGGCCCCTAGAGAATGGATGTGCAAAGGTGCTCTTGACTTGGGGTTGAGGAGCTCTTGGGCTTTTCTTGCAAGCATGCTGAAGGTTCCGGTTTTGTGTATATGTCACAGGTCAAACACATTACAAAGCCCTCGAGGTGGTTTTATTTATAGTTTCTATGAGATAGCAAAACCAGCCATGGCCATGTAGAATAGCAATGTTTCCAAACATCATTATGAAAGGATTTCCCTGAGCACCTGTGGCGCTTCTTGGGGCATTTTCCAGAGCCCTTCATTGCTCTGCAGACGGCACCCCAAGAATCAGAGTGTAACACCATGTCTCCATCTCGATAAAAACCCCACTGAAATAGGTATCAGGTTCCGAGTTAATGTCTCAAATAAAATTACGTTTTATTTGGGCTGAAGTACAATTCCCACTAGGATTACAAAGTCTCAGTTAATCATGAAGTCCTCCCCCGCAATTTTCTAATTAATTCCATACGAAGCCCTGCTCTGATCAATTTACAGACTTCATTGTATTCAGTTAATTAAGAAATTGGAGCCATGGATCCTGTCATTACTAAAGGCAGCCTCTGCTGACCTGAAGCGATGTTCAATGAGCCGCTCTGAACCTAGGAAATGGTGTTCTGACCGCAGCCTCCCTGGTAAACAGCGACTGATCCCAGAGATGGGCGTGCACCTGCCTGAGAGAAGCAAATGTTCCAGGGTGTATCAAAGTAGGTTCCAGGGAAAAGGCAGAGTTTTATTTCTACACAAAAGAAGGGAGCCGACACTGGCTGAGTGCGTCCAAGGGCACACATACTCTGTGACCTGTAGAGTAGGAACTTTGTAATAACAGTGACCTAGATCTGCATTATTTTTCTCTCTTTTGTACTTTTCCTGAGGGCAAAATGTGTCTATAATGAGACACTGGAAATCGAGGCGAATGGTTAGGATTTAAAATGGCAATTATCATGATCGTCATCATCGTTAACACAACATAACAATAACTCTGTAACAGCTTGAATACAAAGGTTGTGGAATAGCTTAAATATAATGGGTTCTCCAGATCATCAGCACGGAAGTCTTAAGCCATAATGCACCAACGTCCAGAGGCCAGTCAAAGCGGATGACTGCGTCATGGTGGCTCTGCCCTCTTCAGTGGATTAAGCCATGGGCGGATTCATCACTAAAGGGCTGTTAGCAGGCAGAGCTCTTCAGAGAGCGCGGGTCCCTGGGAGTGGGCTTAGGTATGCTCCTGCCTCCAGGCCCTCTGCCTCTCTCTGGCTCCTTCTCTCTTGATGTGATTCCTGGCTCTCATCAGAGGCATGGCTGTTCTCCATTGGGCCATGAACTAAAACCTCTGCACAAAGCCCCAGAGGTCTGTTCTCCTGTATTTTTCTCAGCATGTGCTCATAGCAATGAAAAAGTAACACAGCTTACTTATTTCATTCACAAATATATGGAAACATAATGATATGTCCCGAGGGAGGGGAACAGTGTCCCTCACTCATTCTTGGCTGCCGGAAGAACTCATGTTCACATCCTAAACTGGATCTGCTTATTCAAAGATGATGGTAATAATTATAATAATAATAATAATAATAATAATAATAACAACAACAACAACAATAGAAACGATACAGAATTCCACCGAACAAGATATAGAAATTCACCATTGCTATTGTGTTGTATATTGCTGTCTTTCAATTCGTTGTTCAGATACCAGCTATAAGCATGCAAAATTAGTCAAAATCTGTAAAGAAGCCAACAAGCATTGCCTGCTCCTTCGGCAGAACAATAGATGTATGTACATAAGATAGCTTTGATAATCCTACTGCTGATTTCTCAAGTGGATCTGTTGAAACCATAGCATAATTTAATTAGATCTAAAGCTACATGGAGGAAGACAATCCTGCCTGAGAAAGCGTTAGCAGGGAAGTCACAGTGTGGACCTACTGAGGAGAGTGAAGAGGGAAGAGCACTTGACAGGTCCTCACTGATTCCGAAGCATCATCCAGGAAATGCCATCGCTGTAAACTGGGGAAGTGGGATGCACGGACGGATAGGCATATCCACCACCAGGGTAAGATGGTCAGCTTCAGACTACTCCAGGGTTCTGTAAGTGTATTCCACACAGCCCTGACACTGCAAGACCTTTCCTGGGAGGAAAACTTCCCTTTCTGCAGATCAGTTTGGAGAATGCCACAGTTGTGAGGCTCTTTGTTTCCGTCTCATAAATCACATTTGCATATTAAAGTCATTGAGAATTTTTATGATAAACACACACACACACACACACACACACACACACACGTTGAAGTTGGAGAATTTTTCCAACGTTCTGAGCTATGGCATCTGTCATTCTCTCAGCTGATCGCCCTGAGGAGTTGACAAGTCTGAGAAGGCATTGGCTGAATGACAGCCTGGCCATTGCTTGCCTGACCTTAGGAAGCGCTTCACTTTTAGGACTGGAGTTGTTTGAGATACCTATGTAAAGCGCAAAGCTCCCCAAAATGGGTGAGCATAGCTTGTGCCTTCCCGTCTACAGGCATTGCTGCCACTGGGGGATCAATGGCTGCACAAGGAGTGAGTGTCGGCTACTCTTCAGCTCAGGATGCACACGTTTTATGTCGCCATCAGATCAAGTGCTGCGCAAGGGCTTTGCTGACCCTGAGTCTCTGTGTGCACCTGTGCTAGGGGACGGTGATCCCTAGGGAGGACTGGAGGCAATAATTTATCAGCCCCTCAAGACTGAAAGAATCTGAATCTCAGACTCTGGAGGAAAGGAGAAGAAGCTCCCTTCCCAGCAGCCTCCACTCCCATGAAGCTCACAGAATGCCCCACCTGAGGAGGCCGTCAAATACCTGACAGGTCCATGCTGAGGCTTCAGCTGATCCAAGCCAAGCTGGCTTCCACTTTCTTTAACCGAAGAAGCTCAAAAGATAGGTGGGACAACAGGGAAAAGCATTTAAGTTCAATGAGAATTACTAGCCCTACTTTCTCAGGCTCCAAGCAAAAACATCCACATCCACCTAAAGCAAGTCAGTATATTGACAGCATTGAGATAGGACTTCATACTGACCAGGAGAGCCCCTCAGTACAACCTGGAGTCACAAGGTGGAATATTACTACAGGTCAAAGGTTCTTTCCTGGGGCAGGCCCTGCAGCCTCTGTAGGGCTGGCTTCTTCTGCCTTACAGAGAGCAGGTTGGGTTAGACCAGTTGTTTAAAACATTTTGCTCTCAAGTAGACCTTCTTACCAAGTGCACGTAACTCTCTGTGTATCTGGTACTGGGGACCGAAGTCAGCCGTTGCTTAGAATTTTATATTCTTGGGGTAGAGTCTTACTAATTCTCTAAGTTTTTCCAGGCTCAGCTTGAACTTAGGCTCCTGCCTCTGCTCCCAGAATGCTGGAGTCTCTGCCTCATGAAAAGTGTATATGTAAAGCAAACAGTGGTGGAACTGCTTGCTGATGCGGAAAGGTTTCCTTGTTACTCAGTTCCTTCAGTGGGTTATGAAGAACCTGCCTGGAGTCCCAGGGCTCTGGGAAACAATGTAAAACCAGGGATCCCGCCAGTCCAATGTGGCCTTTGTGAGATCCTTTCTGTCCTATTAGAGGCTTTCTCATATTTGCAAGAACCTGCAGGGTGTGAATTGCCCTCAAAAATCTCTGACGAAGGGCGGGACACTTCTGATTACATGTTTTGTTCACTGGGAGCTTGAGGAAAGTATTGAACATGAACACATTACAATGGTGATTGAATTAAAATGCCGGAATCACAGTACAGAAAGGAGAGCTAATTGGAAATTGTTCTTGACTTAACCCTGACCTGCTGGCTTGATTCTGACCACTGGCTTGATTCTGAGATGGGCTGGTAGCCACACAGCTTCTGGGAGCCTTTCCATCCCCGGGGCTCTGTGATGCCAGTCTAAGTTTCACCACGTTTCTCATGAAGTTCAAGTAGCATAAGGTTTTGTGCCAGAGATTTTCTTATTCTACACATATTAACAATTTTTATTTTTAAAAGAATCTGTCAACGTTCACACATTACATGGTGGAATCAGAACACAAAGTGAAAATTTTATTAACACAACAAACATCCACGTTCTGCATTAGAATAACATCCCAGAAAAATGATCAATGCCCAACCATATGGCTAGGCAACTTTAACGTGGCGTAATTGTATGGAAATTGCAGCCGTGCTAGCACTTGGTTGATAAAAACGAGTCCAATAACTGTTTCCTCGTTTTGCTGGGAGTGCTTCCCTAGTCTCAGTAATGTGCCGCTGCCACATTTTCTCTGTTGCACTTGATAAGGGCAAATTGGCACTGTGGGTTGGAACAGAGCTTTGTTCAGTCCCACAGTTCAGTTTCCAATTGACTGCAAGAGTTGTACAAATTGTTTTCCCTTCATGCGGGAACACTTATCAACACCCAACAAGGAAGGTAATACGGGCCACTTGCCAGGCAGACAAATCTCACAAAAGAGACAGCCCTGAGCCCCTCAGCGTAATGAAATTGGGAGACTTTGCCAGTCCCAGAGAATAAAGAACTTTCTGAAGCAGATTGCTTAATAAGGGGTACCCAACAGAGTAATTTAGTGAGGTATTTCAAAGAGCTATTCAGTGGTGGCATTGTAACCTTCCGGTATTCGTGAGAAGAGCAGTTCACTCCGTGATGTTCTGCTTGATTTGTTACGGGTTTTCCTCCCTCCTAGGCCTGTTCCTCCAGAGGAGCCATTATAATGATCACTTTGTTAATCATTGCACCACATTCTGAACCCCAGCATTGGAATCCCAAAAAGAAACAAATAGATAAATTCTATGTTCAGCCAGCAAGCAGATAGTACAAGTCCCATGGGCAGCCAGCCTGTGCTGGATCATTTCCTCCCGTGGCCAATGGAGGTTCACTACTGTCCCTACCATGGTGCCTGGACGTCTAGACCCTGCATGCTTTCTCCCAGCTTTACCTCCCAGGATCAGGCCGTTGGTACTGGCAGTGACTTGTGACCATGCACTGGGCCATTGGGCTTCGTAGCAGAGACCCAAGGTGCAGGAAGAACAGGCCCTTTCTCGTTTAGAGAACTGTGCAGTAGACTGATGGCAGGGGCCAGGACAGACAGAGTTACTGGTTCTGATCTGTTACTATCGTGCACCCTCCTTGGCTTTATCTCCTTTTACATGTGAAACGGTATGTAGAAATTATTGCAGAGAAAGAGTCCCTGACTTGAGAGACAATGCAATCTTTACTGCTTTGGATTTTAGACCATGACTTGGGACTTAAAAGATGAGGGCAGCATTTATATCAACAGTACTAACAGTACAAATCTCAGGAGATGAAAAGTCTATTATTGGCTCCATTTGACAGATGAAGAAACTGAGGAACAAGGATTTGGAGTAATTTGCCCAAAATTCTTGAGACAGAATTATCGGAAGCAGGGAATCAAGACAAATCTGGAGTAGTGTTCGCTGAACCGTAGAGAGAAGCTGGTTGGATGGGGTCCAGATGGAGACTGGGTTGAATGAGCTAAGCGGGGAGTTGCCTATAAGTGTGATAGCTTGTGCTCATTTATTTATAGTAGTTTTCTTAAGTTTATCTGGCAAAAACTAATGTCACAGTGTGACATTTCCATGGAAAATGCAATGTGTGATGGTCAGGCCAGGGTAGCTGGTATGTTTATCACCTTTGACCCAATGCTCTCTATTGGATGCAGTCCGTATCCATGCTTCTGGCTAATTTGAAAGATACGACTAATTATTCTGAACCACAGTGATCTTACTGTGCTACAGATTTCAGACGCTGTTTCTGCTATCCAAGCTGCAGCTCTGTGCACACGGAACTTTGTACACCTATTGCTTTCTATCTGCGCACTTCCAGGGCTCTGATAAACATTGTTATATTTCCCACTTCCCTGAGATCCCCTTATTATCTTCCATGGATAAGCCAGAGCATGCCATAATTACTTTTTATCTTTAAATCTACAGATGACTTTGGCAGTTTGAAAATTTAAACATTTTTAATTCTTTGAATTTATCAATATAGGATGTCTTCTCCATTTTTAGGGTTTTTTTCTTAATTTCTGTCACCAGTGATCTGCAATTATTTTTTTTTTCTTCATAAGTACGTTTCTTTCCTTTAGTTATATTTATTCTCAGTTCTGCGGAGCCATTTTGAAAGAGGTCAGGTTCTTGATTTCTGTCTTAACAATTTTGCTGTTGATGTATTAAAATACCACTGCTTTTTGTACTCTGATCCGCATGCTACAATCTTAATAAATTCATTTACGTTTTTCCTATTGGCTTTCTGGAAAAAAAAAAGTCAAGGTCATTTTTCTCTATGAAAAACCACGTTCCTGCATACAAGGCCAATTTAACCTCAGCCTTTCTTCTTTGGACCCCAGTGCCTTATTTGTTAAGGTAGGCGAAGTCTGTTGTAGACCAAGGCACAGTAAGGCACTGTGTTCAAGAAAGCTGCTGTGACACTACTACCGTCAGGGGAAGAGCTGAGAGTCCCAGCACTGTAGCCTTGGTGGCAGTCTCTGTGTGGTTCTCCACTAGGCTGAGGTTCCTATAAACAAGCAGAGGTGGAGCCAAGGGGTTCTCTTGAGATTTCCACAAGTCTCCTTGGTCACTTGTGTGTCCAACCAGCTACAGTACACTTCCATTCCCCACAGCTGTGACTGAAGGGGCTGCCTCAGTCTCTCAGGCCACCACTGTACAAAGAGGTCCACAGTGCATGGGAACACCGGCCTTCCTCTCGCCATGGCCTATCCAAGAAGTATCTAGAACTTTAAGTGCTCCATCTCCCATTTCCCGGTTTCCATGGCTCACTAGTAAGACGAAGCCCAGCTTCCCATCCAGGTGCTTTCTTCTACTCACATGTCGTCATAGCAATCACCCTATCATTAGTTTGGGCTGAAGCAAATCAAACATTTCCCTCTTAGACTGTGGGTGTCCAGTACCGTGTGCAAGCAGGGAAAAGCGCCTCACACAGGCTGCTTCTGTGGAGCAGGTCGAAGAGGCAAAGCAGTCCATAGCTGGCTTGTTTGCAGAATCCTGTGATGGTTTAAATGTTTGTCTTCAGACTTAGAAAAGGAAAACTCACTATCGCTCTCACTCACCTCATCCACGTTGTGCTCTGCTTTGACAGCACACATTTCATCTCATGTGCTTGACCGGGCCTCAGCGCATTAAGTCTTCTTTTCTCAAAGTCACAAAGGACTTGAATGAGAGCCAGGGGTCAGCATTCACATCATCACGAGCTAAACAGAAGCACTTGCCGTTGCCGGTTCTTCGTTGGCAGTTGAATGGGGAATAGGAGGAAAGGAAACATCTCTGCCACACTCATAAGGGGCTCAGAACCACGTGCATCCTCTTCTAGAGGTCATAGCAATAGTAGGGCCGATCAGCGATCAACTGGTTATGCCTTTTGGGCTTTTACTGTTTTCCACAGAATACATGGACAACCAGACAGCACTGTATCCCAGAACTGCATATATTTTATCTTGCTTGAGCCCATCTAAGGGTTACTATTGTCATTATTTCTGCTTTATACATCAGGAAGCAGAAGTATAGAGAGGCAATGTTACTTACCCTACGTTCAGTAGAGAGAGTATGAAGGTAAAATTTGAAATCAGGACATGGCACCTCATAGCTCACGAGCAGAACTCCTGGAAATTACTGTGGAAGTTTGCGTAAGGAGGAACCCATGGATGTTAGGCATTTAATTTTCTCAAGTATTTCTTAAATTGAATTTGAGAGTATTCTATGGAAGTAACATCCGGATACCAGACAAGAGTTTTGTTTTGACTTTTAAAAAGCTTGCAGCCAGGCATGGTGGCGCATGCCTGTAATCTCAGCTCTTGGGAGGCTGAGTCAGGAACATTGGTGTGAGTTTGAGACCAGCCTGGGCTGCAAAGGTGAGTTCAGGACCAGCCTGAACTGCCTAGTGAGACTCTGTCTCAAAAAGTCAAAAAATAAAGTAAAATAAATAAAAAGCTGATAGTTGTCCCTGAGAAGTGAAACGGTTTGGCCACTGGAAATTCAAAAGTCGGCCCAGATACTGGCTTATGATGCTTGCACTGAACTTACTCACACTTGCTGCTTTTTAGAATTGTGAGTAAATAAGGCAACCACATAAATACGACTGTTACATTGAAAGTTGGAAGACAGCATGTGAAAAAGTCAGGCCTTTTCATCTGGGTCTGCCCAGATGGAAATACCAGCCAATGATATCCGAAGTCCTTCAACTTCCCACTATGAGTGTTTTGGACGAAATGACTGACGCATAGATGCTTGGGTTGCTTGGGATACTTGGGTTGTACGTTGTGTGCTGATGAGCAACATTCTTGCCCTCCGCATTATGAAATTCCTTAGTTACCTCAACCAAGATTATAGCCAGACATTGCCCAATGTCCATACTTGGTAAGGGAAAATTTAAATTGGGAGAATCACTCGGCTAGACCTTCAAGTCCCTGCTGGTTTCTCATGGCTGAGAAATCACTTAACTGACTCGAAGGTCTGCAAGACAAAAGATAGACCATTAGAGATTGGGATCTCTAATCATCGAATATTAACAGTTGATGTAACAGATGCAGGGTGTATTTTACACAACCAGCTTCTTGCTTGATACAGAAAGACTACATGGTCCAGGCTTCTTTGCTCTCAGCGGAGACCATGCAATTTTCTGTTAGCTGGAAGATGGGGCCTGGCGTACCATTTTGCCTCATGCTGTCACTGAAAATACAAGTCTACACTGTCCACGCCACTTTTTTTCTCTTTACCTAGCAGGAAGGACTTCAGTCCTTCCTGCAGAGTTACACAGTAGGCATCAGCACACTTGGGCCACCACCAGAGCAAAGCCGTGCAGTCAGACTTCCTAATCTCTCCTGGACCGGGACATAGCAAGAAACAAACTTCTTCCCTCTTCAAACACTGAGCGTGAGGGGTGTCCCATTACTACAGCAAGACCTAACCTGTACCTTCTTTCCTAACATACATGCTATGCCAGAGATAGCATGCTTAGCATTTCTTTTGAGATGAGCAATGGGCAAGTTTGACTTAGATTTTCCGGAAAGAGAACAGATTTCCTTGAAAATTTAAACCTATCATATCCACTGCCAGAGTGCAAATGCCAACTCTTGTGTTCATTCATTCAATACTTGTTCAATTGCCCTGCTTATCAACAACCACACTAAGGACAGGGACACATTCATGAGGAAGACATGCTTCCTACCTCTGAGAAGGCAGAGTCAAAAGGGGAAAGCAACAATGTGGCAAAAAAAATCTTAAAAGAAATCAGCAAGAGGCAGGGTGAACCTATAAACCACGTGCCTTGAGATCTTAAAACAATTCATAAGTGACTGCCTGGAAGTCAGGAAAGGATTCACAGGGGTGTGATACCGTGCAAGGTGGAGCAGAAAACACAGCAAGCATTTGAATTAAAATACGTTACAGTAAAAGATATGTTGTTATTAATCCTTGTCAAATTCTCCCCCTCACTTCAAATATAACTTCTACAGTAGCATCTGCCACTTTCTGCGCAGGTCTAAAAGTCTTATTTTGTGAATGTCTTTCCCTGTCTCTTGGTTTCCTGAAGGGACTTGAAATAGTGATAGCAACTTATGTCAGTTAAAAGCATCCTGGTGCATCCTTCTCCTCCTCGTACCCTGGATCTGGCACCGTGCCACTTGGAGCTCCTCCCCAAAGTCACAAAGGCCACGCATGCCAGATGCTTTGAATCCATTCAGGACATCAAGGGCATCAGGACAACATAACAAAAACGGTGGAACCTATTGCACAGACGGCAATAGGCAACAAAGGAAGAAGTGTATGGGAGTGGTAACGAGATGAACGTTCTTTGCCAACAAGACTATTGAGAAATAAATGGACGTAGGGAAGGAAAATCTTTTGGCTGGGGACAGGGACTGAGGAGACCCGCCTCTGGTGGGAGGTGCTTTGCTCACTCATCATTGTATGAACTACCCCACAGTGTTCAGAAAAATAATTGCGTCCTTTTTGCTCATGAGTTTGCAAGCAGGGCCTGCGGGGTGATACTCTGGCTCCATGCGCTGATGAGGGCGCACTTCCTATGGACTCAGCTGACAGGTGGGCTAATGAGCAGGATGCAGTGTGACTTACTCAGCAGCCTGACTCCTCGTGGGGTGCTGAAGGCCGGGCTCACGTGGATTGTTGACGTCAGCACCAACATCCTGCCTCTCTAGTGAATCAATTATTCTGAAAATTAACTGGCTCTTCACTTCCTAGGGCCCCAGAGAGTTCTAGGGAGGAGAGTGTGGAAGGTGTCGGTGCTGGGAACCTGAGGGTAGACACGAACTTAGTTACGCTTTTCCCATACTGTGTAGTGCAAGGAACTAGAGCCTGCCCAGAAAACAGGGCAAGTAATAACCTGATTTCTCAATTAGAGGAGTCTCAGAAATTTGATAGCCAATAGCAGACGTCTTGTTGCCTTAGTAACTCAGAAGAACGTTTGTTTCCTATTAGAATCTAAGGATAGGAACGTTTACTCTTACCCTTCTTCTTCTTTTTTTTTTTTTTTTTTGTCTTATTGAGACAGGGTCTCGCTATGCAGTTGAGGCTGGCCTTGAGCTCACTTTTGTAGCCCAGGCTGGTCTCGAACTCCCATCTATCCTCCTGCCTCAGCCTCCCAAGTGCTGGGATTACAGGCGTGCGCCACCACGCCCGGCAGACCCTTCTTCTTGAGCTCAGTTGGACTTTTGCTTTTTTGGAGATAGTCATTGGCAGAGAAGACTCTGCAGGATCGGTAAGACTTCTGATTTTAGCAAGCCAGTGTTGACATTAGAAGCATCTGCATCAGATATATACAGAAGACAGACATTTAGTAAGGCAAGAAGCTGGGAGATCTGTAGGAAGAGGTGGAGCTCCTCTTGAAATAGCAACTGGAGAATAAAGAGGGGACTGCGCAACGCATTCTGTTGTAGGCTAAGGATGGTACTCGGGGGGTGTGAGAACGAGATACAGGGTAATTCTTAGAGTTTTACTTAAGAAAGAGCCAAGTCTTTTGCCATATTTTAATAAAGTACCACCTGGAACACTGCTCAGCCACAGCTTACACTTTCTGCAGCTGGTTTTATGCCATCAATTGAGGCATGGAGTCCTTAGACTGCAAGATCTCAGCATTTACTGTTGGACCTTTTATAGAAAGCTTGCTGGCCCTGGCTTTTAAAGTTCAGCGGTGCTCTACTGTTGACCTCCGGTCCAGGGAGCACAGGGGGCAGGAGGATGAGCTGTGTGGATATAGCAACCATCCTCTTGAGTAATGAGGGACACATGGGCCATGACACAGGCAGGCTATGTTTTCTTCTTCTCCTTCCTCTTCTTCTTCTTCTTCTTCTTCTTCTTCTTCTTCTTCTTCTTCTTCTTCTTCTTCTTCTTCTTCTTCTTCTTCTTCTTCTTCTTCTTCTCACAGACTTTATTACTACATTTGTAAGTGGGATTACATTGCATACAAATGAGCTCCCACAAATCAACACAACTTACGTAACATCCCAAAGACAATGGAGTTCAGGGTGGAACGAATAGCTTCTTGGATATTTTTTTTCAAATTTTGAAGGAACAGAGTTGCCAGAATTCTGTGCCTAATTCACCGAGCATATGTGTGCTTGCGCATCCCTGGGGGCAGTGTTGGGTTTCCCTTTCAGTAGTGATGGGCCTCCTCACTGGGACATTGGTTAAGACAGATAGACGGATCTCACAAGCATGCGTTTTTTACCAAGGCCAAACAGAAGAACTGCGACAGAAATGAGCCAGCATTTGAGATTGAAATGCTTCATGAATTCCTTCGGTTTACCAGCTAGCTGCTTCTTCCTCCCATTTTTCTACCATTTTTTCCTTCGAACAGCTTGAAATTTCTGTATCTTAACCCATCCTATGTCAGGATCTCTGTTCATGTTGCTTCTTTTATGTAAAGGTTCCTGGGAAACCTAACTCCTGATTTTCTAGGTAAACTTTTACTAAACCCTTAGGGTTGGGTTTAAACTTCACTTCCTCCAGGAAGTCTTCTTTGGACTCACATCTGGATTAGTTCCCACTGAACGATGCCCTGAGAGCACACCCTGTTTCCTTGCACCGACCTTTTCTGTGTCCCCTGTCTGTGGGCTCTGTGCCGCTGTCAGGGTCATCCACATTACAATGTACTGGACAGCTATAGCTGTACAAGTACAGTTTTCACCCTCTACATGTAATACGATGCATATTGGGGGTAGTACAGATTTGCTAACATAATTAATATTTAAAAAATAGATTTTACAAACATTTATAGCAGCAGGGAATAGACTAAGAGTTGTCCACAAATTTTCTCTGGTTTCAGGGATTTCTCCCACAGTAGACATTGCTCTTGTGCATAGTTTAGGGATGGAGGTACTAAGGCTTTCAGAGGGTGAAAGTTTAATCTGATTCAAGTTAGCGCAGTTGTCCAGTGGGACAGCCAGAACTTAAATCTAAGTCTGCTTGACTGTAGTCTACCCATAGCTAAAGATTGCAGTAATCGGTTTGTGAACGTGAGGCCCACGAGTGGGTAAAGAAAGAGGAGGAAGAGGGAAGCGACAAGAGGAAGAGGGAAAGAGGAAGGAGAGAAGCCATTGGTTTGGCAATATAAAGATTGCATAGTGCGCTACCAACAATAGTGAGGTGCCCACGCACAGGAGAACCCAGCTGACCCTTACTTGGGAACAGTTGGAAGTGTTTCATACCTGTGACTCACTGAACGCTACCCGAGGACCCGTCGTGGGCTTCCAGTGAGCACCACATCGAATCCAGTGTTTGGCCACAGCACACCTCCCCACCGCTTCCATCTTTCACCCAGCCACTTCGCCTCTTGGTTGTGGCTCTGCTTCTGAGCTTGTGACCACACGTGGAGTCCATTTCCCACCCAAGAGCTGGAAGGAGCTTTTGAAAATAAGCCACATCACATCAGTCACCCTTCAGACCTCCAGTGTCTGCTGTCGTAAAGTACATCAAGTACAGAACCGAGCAGGCCATGTGAAGTGTCTTGCCCCCATCTCCGACATATTTGCCAAGTGACCTGCCCTTCCTTCCCTATGCAGCTCAGACCGTACCACATCCCCTGCTCCCCTAAATGGTCAGGGGGCCCCCTGGGCACATGCTGATCCTCTTGCCCTGAGGGCTGTTCACACACTCATCTACGTGACCTACTTCGAAACCCACTGAGGCCTCCGCTCAGATGTCACTGTGCTAGGGAGAGGCCCTCCCCCCCTATTGTCCGTGCAATGTCGACACGCCCTTCCTCTCCTCCCTATAATGCGCCCCTCTGCCCTGCTCTAGTGTTCCCCAAACGCCAATAAGCATGTATTGCATAACATCGTGTGCATATGAGTCCATCTGATTCCGTCGCCTCTCCCATGCACAGGCAAAATCCAGCAGTGCAGGAGTCTTGGTCTCCTTTGTTCTCTCCTGTGGAGACACACAGGAGCTGAGCAAGATGGCACACGTCTGCAAACGCAGCACCCAGGAGCCCGAGGCAGCAGGAGGATGGCTGGAAATTCGAGGCCGTCCTGAGCTGCACAGCCTGTCTCAAAACAACAACAACAACATGACACACAAGGGACACTTACCCCTTTTCTTTCTGCCATGGCCAAAATGTGATGTGGTTTGGAGGACAGCAGTCAAACTCATCCTTCCTGCTCCCCACTGTCACCCTCTGAGGAGGGACTGAGTAGCTGCTGTGTCCTCCCTTGGCTGCTCTCCAGGACATCCTGATAGGACGTGCCTCTTGGCTACCACGTACCTACTCTACTCCCGCTGTTCCCACGCTGGAGCTGCTGCCTCTTTAAGGAAGGCATGAGGAAGACATCTTTAATGTGGCAGAGAACAGAGAGGCATCCAGGTTCACTAGGAACAACCCCAAGCTCCCAACCCCCATTATGCTGTGATTAGCACAGTTAGTCTCCCCCACCCCATTGGCCTCAACATTTTCATGGACATATAAAAGATGCCACCAAACAGCAGAAGACTACAGAAATTTGTTCCCTGGAAGCACTACCACCCAGCTGCAGAGATCCTGAGCCCCTGCACCCACCTTTGGAGCTGTCTGTACTGACCACAGTGAGCTTGGACTTCAGCTGAACCATAAAACTGAACTGAAACAGTCAGTGGGTTCGGGTAGGAAGGATTGAGTTCAGACCAGTTTGCACCTAGACGTAGAATCCGATAGGGAGCAATAAGCAGACTTGAGTTTGGAACACTCACAGATCTGAACCCAGGCCAGTCAGCAGGCCCAGATTTGGGTGGATAGCAGGCTGCAGCTGCCACACCAGCAAGACAGGTCTCATACTTTCTGATGGTTCAGGAAGCCCCTGTACTATAGCATTGGTCATTTTCCAATAAAGCCTGTTCTCGTGGTCCTGTAAATCCACTCAATTTACTAGTTGGTGCTACTTGACTCTGAAGGTCCTGTCAATCTATGCAGGATACTTATCCTGAGTAGCATGGGCAGAATGGTCACTTTAAAGGACAGAGCTATAAACACTAGGAGTTGTCAGTCCCGAAGAGAACAGCCACATGTCCACCGGGGGCATCAGGCGCAAACTGCTCTCCAGTGGCAGCATCTGGCCTGAAGCTACAGTACGGAGGACTGAGGGACAGCAGAGCTGCTAGCAGAGCTGCATTTTACAAAAGAGTGCTCAACCAACTGGTCACTCTATATTTTCAGAGCCTGGAAGAGAGTAGGCCCTTGATAGAAATCTGTTGGGTACATGACTAAATCAATCCCCATCTTACAAATCAGAGCCCTAAGAAGAATAGTTCAATGGCCTGTGCGAAGCCACACTGTAAATGATTAGCAGACTGTGCGTTGTAAGGCAGCCAGGCCTCTGGCCCAAGATCTGAAGGTGTGGCCACTCTTCTCTGCTGGATCTGTGGCCTACAGCTCTACCAGGATCAACTCAGCTGCGTGGCTCATCTAGTCATGGTCATAATCATCTCGAGTCTCCAGAGACAGCATGACATTTAAGAAAACACAGGCAAAATGATGTGCACAGTCTCTCACATGGCATGTTCTGCCTCAATAGGATGTATAAAGTTTTGTATTAGTGTAATGCTTATCCTGATTGCTATGATGTGCAGGTAGCTACCTTCCATTGGCTGGGTTGGAGCTTGCGGGTCTAGAGCGTATGAAATCCTGGGCCTCATTGTTGTAGGTTCACAGGCGGCGAGGGGCTTCTGCAGACACTTCTGGTTGACCTTGTGTGCTAAAGCTTCTTATTTGCTGCCTGTGCCCCTAACTTGTGGCAATAGGAGTGCAGGTCACAGGGAGGAAGCTTTTACAAGGTCCTTGAGAGAAAGAACTACATGCCTCCCCTAGCATGAGTTTCTCCTTCAAATCACTTTTTCCCACGGGCCAGTGGAAAGCCTCACGACACTCCTCTCACTCTTGCCTCACACAGAGCCTGCTTGCTGTCATTGCAGAGCTATGGATTGTGGGAAGAATTTGAACTTGTCCATTGCCCAGCTGGGTGGGGGGTTCCTAGTCAGCTCAGTTTCTCAAAAAGTAAAATCAGGATTTCAACTCCATTAAGTAATATCCTATATTTCCTGTAGTTCTTTCATTGAGGAATTTGAAAAAAAAAAAAAAAAAAAAAACAGTTCAGGGAAATGGGGGCTCAAAAAAGAGAACCAGAAAAATGAAATAAAACAAATAAAGGAACCCCTTTCCTTAAAAACAGATGCTTCCTGAGAAATCAGTGATATGCTCAGGACCACAGGAGCAGCAGGGAGAAGCGATTTATTGGAACGTGGCAAAGTCCAGCCGCTTCCGGCCTAAGGCAGCACCTTCCTGAGCCCGGCACTAGCCCGCTGGGTGGGAGCCGTGTTGGCAGCTGGAAGCTGGTGTGAAAGCCGAGGTCCCTCGGTTCCACAAGCAGGTCTGGGTTTAGTTGATGGAACAAAGGGAGATTGCAGCCAGCCAGACCAGTTAGTGTTAGAGGCACCAGGGAACCGAGTGTGCCTTTGACATGGCAGTAAGCTCAGTTTTTCCAGAATATGGTAAGAGGGCTGGTTAGTATAAAAGCTGTGGTGGAGGACAGGCGCCAACCCATGGAGCCACCCTTCAAGTAAGAGTCTGGCTTTCCGCTGATGGCAGGGCAGCAGGTGATCCGCAGAGGGCCTGGGGCAGGTCTGATCTCCAGATGAGGGTGGATGGCGGGGGCCCTGGGCTCTTGCGTCCCCTCCACGGTGCACAGCCAACTCCTCCCCTGCTCTCACCCCACTCCCCATTCTCTGCGGGCGCTGGGTGCTGCTGGAACTCTCAGAAGAAGGAAATACTGAATCTGACACCAGAGAATTCCAGGCCAGACTTTCATTGGCTCCAGACCTGGACCAAAGAATTGGTCCAGAATTCACAAATGCCAGGAATTTAATAAATCTGCATCTGCACAGGCCAGAGACGGATGCTCCATTGTAGAGCACCCTGATCAACACTGCAGGGGACCCCAGACTAAAAGCCAATTGTTTCTCCTTAGTCCAGTTGTGCCTCCTCTCCTGGTGTCAGTGGGACCACCAGGCTCCAAATTGTTCTCATTTATCGCATGTCACTGTCATTTTAGCTATGCATCCGTTTACTTAGATTTACTTACTAAAGTATTATTTTATTCGCTAGCATATCTCTGACATGAAAAACAATGCTGAGACTATAGCAGGCTGCCAATAAATAGGTGTCAAATCAACGAATAGACAAATATATGAGCAAAAGGCTTTCCTTCCTGGGTGTGGAAACGGAGTTGGAAAAGTAGACTTTTAAGGTTTCCTAGGCAATGAACGTGGACAGGAGGAAATCAGATTCCAACCCAGGTGAGAGCACTAAGCCTGTGCCATAGGCCCTGCACCCCAGGGTTTTCCTAACACAATTCGCCTCGCTTTCACTATTCACAGACACAACCTCCTAAGTTCCAGGAGAAAGGCTGGAGACGGCTGTCTGGGTTGGGTGAAGGATGTCCACATTGGGGAGCATGAATAGGGTAAAGGAGGGGGTGTCAGGAACCTCAGAAGCTCCCAGTCACCTGCCTTCCGCATCCAGGTGCTCGCCCCGCTCAAGACTCCCTTAACATTTCTTTCCGTTGTTTCCTTTCCGTTGGATATAGGGGAAGTGTCAATTGTTGTCAGAGAGAGTTGCTGCCTCCATGTCTTTCTCCCTGAAGGCAGAATAAAGCACTTAGTTTTGAAGAGTTCCCTGAAGCAAATAGGACCATTTGCTGTAGTGCTTCTGGGGTCCTACGCCGCAAACTTGTGAAAGCTGCAGAGACCCCTTGAGCTTTGAGTTTCTATTTCAAAAGGCATCAAAGAGACAGTGAGTTAATTTTTCACACATAAACGACAACCCAGTCTGGTTTGAGGGATTTCACCCAGGGGCTTGACACTGAGCTATATCCCCAGCCCTTATTTATTTATTCACTTGCTCATTTACGTACTTATTCATCTAGGTTCATGCCAAGTCACTAAGTTACACAGGCCGGCCTCAAACTTGTGACCTTACTGCCTCAGCCTCCCAGAGTGCAAGGGTTACAAATGTGCACCTCTACTCCTGGCTGAGGATTTTTAACCCTGACTTTTCCTCCTCTTACAAGGCAAGCTGTCTATATACTAGGTACACAGTGAAGACGTGTTACTGAGAAACCAGATTTGTAGCAAATATAAGAGAAGGTTGTTATCAATAATAAACAGACAAGGGCTGGCGGTGTAGCTCAGGGGACTAGACACTTGTTTAGGTATGCGCAGGAACCAGAGTTCAATCCCTGGCTCACCATGCCACACTGGCCCTGCCCCTGGGTGTGCTGAGCCGGCCATGGGGTCTGGGTGTGGTGGTAGGGGCCTGTAATCCCAGCAATTAGGAGGCAGAAATTACGAGTATCACTATGAGTCTAAGCTGTGAAGTGACATTCTATACACACACATACACACGTGCACACACACACACACACCTTAAATAATAACAATAATAATAATAATAGACAACTCAGCCATATCACTAATAACAAATCTCAGATATCCACAATAAGTACAGAATAACTCCTCTGTAGCTGCAATGCATTTGTTTTTAAATCATTGGAAGCTGTTCAAGATCCAAAATCATCAGTCATGCAAAATTATCATCACTGAAATGAAGTCTTGTCGCTTTAGTATCAAATTTAAACAATTTTTTGAAAAGTCAGTAAGGAATGTTTCCAAGTATACTACAAGATCACAAAATCTCATGCATTGCTAATTTTTGCGAAAATTGTTGCAGCCTCCCGGGAAAGCAATCTGGAATGCATCATAAGCTTTATAAATATCCATACGTGTAACCCAATAGTTTCGTTTCTGAAATATATCCTTAAAAAGAAAATACATGTAACATATTCATCAAACTATTATTTATAATTATAAAATATTTAAAAGAGTTTAAAAGTCCACAAAGAGGTTTGATTATGTGTATTCTCTTATTTTTAGCCTTCAAAATGATATTTGAATATGAATGTTGCATAATGAAAATTTCTTGTCATGAAATTACAACTCACAGCACTGATTCCCCCTACTGTTACACAAGTGTAAAATTTGATACCATTTTGTATTATAAATCCTAATGCCATAAATTCCAAGCACAGAGGATGAAGTTTCTAAGGCAAAGAAGGACCCTACTTACAGATCTCAGACTGAACCAAACTGAAGCATCCAGATTGAGTCCTCTCCTTGCTGTGGGACAGGCCCTGTTACCGCACTGACCTCTCTAATGAGGGCACTAATGGCCCTGACCTTGGAACTCGCGTGGAACAGCAGAGAGCTGCTCAGTATGGAACTGGGGTTTGAAGCCCACCTGCCTCGCTCCAGCGTCTGCACCCACATCTGTGCCTTTGCACCTTGACTGTTTGAAGGTGTGGCAGAACATATGCGATCTACGTCCTTGTGTGAAGGCACCAGGGAGCTGTGTGATCACAGCATCGCCGCTGTCCTCTCTGTCATCCAGCCTGGTGCTTTCTCTTTCAGTGTGATTTTACTATTACGTATGGGGAAAGAGGCCAGTGAGAGTAAGCCATTATTTTCAAATGCATTGTTGTTAAACACGTGGCGGGTGTGACAGAGGTGTGCAAGCTGCTCTGACAGGCTGATGATAAGGTAACGTCCTCTCGGACACAGCTGTCCCCTCTTTACAGAGATTCTCCTGCAGCTCCCTGCTCTGAACTGTTTCCATGAGTATGAAATAAATGGGCTGAGATAGGTGACTTCTGAAACACTGCTGGGCGCTGTCCCCACTGTCTGAATCTGTCATACAATCCCGGATATTTTATTTCTCCCCTAGAAATCTGTGCACACCCCCCCACACACACACACAGGCGCATGCTGATTACTTTCTAGTCACTCTTAGGTAACAGAGTGGAGTTTCCTGCACAAAACTACTTTCGCTGATGTTTTCTATAAATCCAACTTTCAGTCCCAGCAAGGGATGCACTGCAGCTTTCTCCCTCCTTTTGCCTCAAGTGCGATTGAGTCCACTAAGCCACTCATCAGGCCTCCATGTCTGCGTCCCCTGGGTCACTGCGTGGCTACTGCAATGGAGGACCTGGAAGGTGTACAGATTCCCTATCCCCTCAGCACACAGGCACAGAGCTCCAACCCAGGGCCACCCCTCTGCTAGGCACAAGGTCAAGGGAAATGTCACCACTTGCCTCAGACATCCCGGTTAATTCTTCCTGTAATGCTTACTTGGGTAGAGTAGAGCGGACACTGATTGGGCTCTCAGTTCTGCCACGGTACCAGCCTGGAGACTTAAGTCCTTCGCCCCTCTAAACATCCCATCCCAATATCTATTCAAGTGACAACTGTCTCACACACACACACACACACACACACACACACCTGTTTTCTACAGGTAAACAACCAGATTTCACTGTTCTTCTATCTATGTGCAGTCAAGGGCAACACCTCGTCTTTGAGGAAACAAAGACATCTAAAGTCCTTCCACAAACCGGCCCGTGGCCACCCTGCAGCATCTGTCCTGCAAGGTTATTTCTGTGAGTTTGAGGAATGTGCTTTCCCCTTTTCCAACTTCTGTGAGTGTGGCTTTTAGTGACGGAGCACCTCTAGGAAGCAGCTCTGCTCCGCGCTTCCTGTTTCTGCCCTGCGCACGTCAGCACCTGCGTGGGAGAACAATGGGTGCTGCGCACGTTCACGAGGAAGTCCGCACGCTCTGCGGTGACACCCATGAGCCCAGAAACTCGTGGGCAAACACCAGTAGAGAGAGAGCTCCAGGGGACAGGAGGGAGCTCTGGGGATAAAGCTGGGGCCTTCATAGCTGGCTGTCTCCTAAGACCCTCCGGGGAGAAGGGCACCCAGGAGAAAAAATCAAGAAACTCTGTATTCATCAAGGGGACAGAAGAGAAGAATAGGGAGAATCCAGGCATCGACTGGCGCCCAAAGAAGAAAACTAGAAAGAGATATCGCACAGCCAGAGAAACACAGTCCGTCCAGGACGTCAGGTTCGTTGTGTCAATTATTGTTGAGATGCTGGGAAAAATAAGTTTGAAAGCCACTTCAGAGATTTGCCACAGAGACAGTATCAAAGACCGAAAGGTTCTTTTTCTTTACCTAGTACTTCCAGGTACTGGGGTTGGTCCTTCCTTTGCCCTTCTTGGGAAACTCGCTTCCCCTCTCTATGCAGTCCCTAAGGCAATCCTGGAGATATTTTGTCCAACTGCACAGCCGGAGCAACCGGGCTAAGCCATGCTCCTAAGAAAATCTATATTTTGGGAATTAAATTGACATCTGAGATAAGCATGGTTGCCATCCTGAGTTTAAAAGAAGTGAAGCAAGGCTGTCTTTGCCATGGTTATTTTACTCCACCTAGACTTAAGAAAGAAGAGATGGATTTTTGCCAGCAAGGAGCTGATGGTGCATAAAAGGCAGCATCTGAAGTTTTCCACATTTTATCCATGTTTTCTCTTAAATTTTAGACTCAGTAAACTTGTTTCCAGAAAAATTCTGCTTTTATTTTTTTCCAGTTTAAGTTGGACTTCTGTAACTTGCACCCCCCAAAAAAATGTTGAACAAATAAATGAAGATTCGCTGATGGTTAATGTGAAGACCTCACACCATGTAATCTTCTTTAAACATCAAAGTAAATTTATTTATATCCCCATCACATACATAAACACGGCCGCTGAGGTATCCGGACGTCAGATCACTTGTCTGAAGTCTTGCAGCCTGTGGGCGGCAGAACTAGCACTGGGCTCGGGCACTCACACCCTGCACATCCACTGAAGTACTGACATACATAGCTGGGGTCCAGAACTGTCGCAAGTCGTGAGAGCAGTGGCGGTGAACCACTCTCCACCTTGTGAGATTCTTACTGTGTTTTAATAAGTTCATTGGTTAGATCACTAGCTGATGGTCTATGACCTTGAAGGTGTGTGTACCAAAACTAATGTCTAAAGATATTTTTATCCAATCATCACATTGTCCATAGTGTTATTTATGGCATTTTTAAAGATACAATAAGAGAACTGAATATCAGGACACACACCTATTAAGGGGAAAAATTTGGATTCTAGATAGAGGTTTCAGACTCTAGCCAGGTAGGTAGGTACAGCTGTAGGCCAGCTGACTAGAGGTCACATGACTTCAGCAAGTGCCAACCAGCACGTTTTATCCTGCTAGTTCCTGTCATGTAGTTTTTCTTCTAAAGTTTTCTTTCTTCAGATGATGATAAGATGGCTCAGCAAAGGAGCAATTTCCATAGTGAAGAATACTCAGCACCATACTCCCACAGCACGTGCACAGAAGAAGTCTCCCTGAGGTGCCATCCTCAGCTGGCCATGAGTACTCTGTGCTCCGAGAGGTGCCCGAGCTGCCTCCCTGATCTGCCTGCACGCTGTTAGGACCTGGCTACACTTGTCCAGCAGGAAGGGATTCACTCTCTGGATCAATGACTAACACTCACCGAATCAATTACATTTCTCATGGTTCCTGTTAAGGACTTACCATTGTGCTCCCCACCCCCACCCTGCCCTGTACATCATGGTGTCTGGAGAATCCATAGGATAACGTTATCCTTAGCAGCATAGACTCTGAGGTAAAATTTTGGAGATTGAGGTGAAGGCTTTGACACAATTATGCAAATTATCTAACAGGTGGAATCCCACTCTTGTCTTCACTGTATGATAAAAATAATATAATATACCTTAGAGTCAGAACATAGGAACTAGTGACTTTACTTGTTCTCTCAAAACCTTAGCATTGCCTGAATTTCGTCACTACAGTTAGTGTATCTTACCACAGGTCAGACAGGAGCAAAGCGATGAACACATCTCTGGGTTCATGCCAATATAAGCTGTGCGATGATCAGACGTTAACCATACGATCATGTAAACCAAGGGCTGCAACTCTGTGCCGCTATTAAGACATATTGGGAAGATTCGGCAGGTTAGATAGGGAAAGCTCTGAAGCTGGGCGGACAAGGTGTGGCTGGGGGCTACAGTGCCATGGCTTTGCTTTCCTAGTCTCTACCTCTACTTGTAGATATTCTGATTATCTGAGAGCGGCCCCTTCCTCTCCCTTACGACTCTGTCTTCTGGCCAAGAGCTAAGCGAAGCGTTCCTCTGGGAAAGTGAGACGGAGGGCCAACAGTCAGGCCTGGCCAACCTGTTGCACCCACGTGACACAAGCCAAGGTGCTGGGCTGACGGCATTTCTTTCTCTATTGTAGGCTCAGAAATAGAGAAGTTCAGTGTGCAGGAAGTGAGAAAAACGAGACAGCAATGTGGAGCAAACCAAAGACGAGACACAGCGGGGCAAGATCTGCTTACAGTGATGTCTACCCGATAGCTGCATCCTGTTCTCGGGTTCTCGGAGACACTCACTGTCCTGATCAGATCCTGCTCTCTTAGACTGTGAGCTTCTGTTTCTTGTCACCAAAACAGTCCTAACAAATTCCTGTACCTGAAACATGACGCAATGGGAGCAGCAACCAGGCTGTGGAGAACAGAGAGTAGGTACTGAAGAGGTAAGGCAGCCTGACACAGTGGCTTCACGGAAAACCTGGCTACACAGTGGCTTCACGGAAAACCTGGCTACACAGTGGCGCTCAGCTGGAGTAGCGTGGAGGGCACAGGAGGAGCCATGCGTGTCCGCCAAGTGCGCACTCTCTGCTGCGGTGTCGATTTCGTTCTGTGGGGACATTTTTCACTAGAGTCATAGGAGGGTCTGTTTCCTTTCATTTCTTAGACTTCTTTTCTTTTCTTTTTTTTTTTCAACCACTATGGAAATTAGTGTGGAGACTCCTGAAAAAACTAGCTCTGGAAATCCCATTCAATTCAGCTATCCTTCTTCTGGGAATTTACCCCAGAAGAACTGAAAACATCATATCACTGTGATATCTGGGCACCCATGTTTATAGCTGCACAATTTGTCACGGCCAAATCTTGGAAACAATCAAAATGCCCATCACCTGAGGAATGAATGAAAAAGATGAGATTTATTTTCTTACATTTTGTGGTGAGGACACAGGAGCTTCCTTCCATGGGGAAGCAACTCACTTGACAGGGTGGAAAGAGAGAGAGAGAGACAGAGACAGAGAGATATAGAGAGAGAGAGAGACAGAGAGTGACAGAGGGAGATAGAGAGAGAGAACCTCTTGAATCACAGACTGGCAACTTCGGGTGGAGGCAGGCGATTCTGCTAGTGTGGGCTGGTCTCAGTCATGCAACAGCTATGAAGCACCAGACAGCTGGTGGTTTTCTGGGGCTTACCTGTGTCACATGGGGAAACTTCATGAATAGCAGTTGGCTTGCTGCTGCCTGGGAGGCCAGGCTGCCGAGCTGTGTGAATTCTATCTTCTAGAACATTGTCCTGGTGTGCTCCCAACTGAGATTCTAAGAAGCAGGAGGTAAGGCCCCGGGGTGTGTGCACCTTTCACGGCCTGTTTTGTGCCTGTGACTTTTGAACCAAAGCAAAAGGAATCACTTGCACACTCCTTGGGCCCGAATGACGGCAGAATCGATGTCGAAGGCTATGCCTGGGCCATGACCAGGCCATGGCTGAAGGTGCGCTCAGGAAGGCTCAAGCCAGCCAGGAGCTGGATGGAGCCTGTTCGCCACAGGAGATGCAGACGTTTAATACATAGAAAGGAACCGGTGTCAGCTTGAGATGACTATCTATAATTTTCCAACCTATTATGGGCTTAAAATAGATGGCAGATTTACTGCCAGTTCGAACATTTCAAAAAGCATCATTTTGGGGGCATTTCGGGTAAAGTGTGGGTGCCTGGTGCTGTATTTCATCTTCTGGACTCCGTTCATTTATTTCTCACAGAAGGATGACAAAGTAGCCCACGTGGCTTTCCTCTCAGGTCCCAGTTCAGCCTGCAGCCCGCGGGGTGCCCTGTGCAGCTCGCTAATTACTGCTTTGCTGATGAAGTGGCGTATTTATGAAGCGCGCGCTTTTCATCACTCCATCGGATGGTACAGCTCAGATTCTTTATCTCTTCGTGATGTTAAGAACCTATGCTTTCCTCCTCTTAGGTCTTTTGGCCAGAACAAAAGAGCCTCTACTGGCAAAGCTGTTGTGAGGGGTGACACTGCTTGGTAGGACTGCTGCTTCCAGGCTGCCCGGAGTGGACAGTGGGAGAAATGGACAGAATCTCCTTTCAACTCTGCTAACGGAATCTTGGGTTTGTGCAGACTTAGCTGCACTGGAAAGGGAAGTCACATAATTAACTTATTACTGTATCTGCCATCTTTGATCTTTGATAAGTCAGTGCCTCTGAGATTTAGTTTCTTCAGTGCTACACTGAAGATAATCGTACTGTGCCTAGATGCACGCATGGCTTTCTTATTGCTACACTCACAGCTTTCCTTCCAGATGGTGCCTGAAACGCATGCCCTCTTGCAGGGTTCTGCACATCAGACATGCGCAGTGGGCCAACAGAGTTCGTTCTGTGAAGAGGCCTCACAAGCGAGCAGCTTCTCAGGCTTTGTCAGTTTCTCAAGGCTTGGTTTTCTGCATCCCATGGCTAGTGATTGCCCCATCTGTGCAACCTTAGATCCCTCAGTTATTTCTCTTTCTGTGGCTCACACCCTCATTCTCCTAAAGGACCTTTGTAATTACGCTGCCTACCCTGCCATAACCCAGAGTCTCAAGGCCTTAATCATATCCACATCGTCCTTTATCTCATGCACTACATGCATACATTTGGCAGATTAGGGGTGGACACCTATGGGAAGCAGTATTCTGCCCACGATCCCCCATATGCATGCTGTAAACATGCCATAGTCTTTGTAGAGGACGTACCACAGCGTTTGGTGCATAGCGAAGCATGGATAAATGTCAGCTAGCACTGCTCCTATTTGGCTCCCCATTGGGTACTGAGTCTCCCTGTACCTGCTTGCAAAGCTCTTAGTTCCCACACACAGAGCAGAAGGTGTGCAAAGAAGGACTCGTCCCGACCTGGTACCTTGTGTTTAAGCTCGGGCCACCAGGCACTGATCGTAGGCCTCCCCGGTTGCTTCTCTGCAGCTAACTCCCACTCTTCCACTCAGTCCACCCCGTCCCCACCCACAGAATGGTCTTTCCATCTGCATCTCACATGTAATGGCTGTTCATGCTATACAGTGCACTTCAAGCGTTATCTTCTTCAGCAAGCTAGCCCCTACACGTTCCCTCCCCCCGAGCCTGGCCTCGCACTTCCTGTGAGCTTCCTCCATGCTTCTCCGTACTGTACAGCTTCGCGCCTGGGCTCACATTGCCTCCCAATGCTAAGCGCCCGGCCTTTTCCTCAAGGCAGGCCCCATCTCTGCACCTGAAGAGTTCCAAGGAGGGTAGAGTTTATGAGTCTCGCTCACCTTGGGCGCTGTGGGTTCTCCAGGCATCGGGCGAGCTGTAGGTCTCCCTGAGCTGCTATTCCTGGAATCAGACTTGGCAAGTGCCCAGCCAGTTAAACTGCTGAGCTATCACCCCAGCCTCTCACTGTATGACTGTAAATTAATGTGTTCACACACTGAGCCATTTTAGTAAAGCAATCACAATAATGTAACAAATTTGGGTTTTATGATTGTCATTTGGTCCGTATTCCACATTAAACTCTGGGCAAGGGTTAATTTCCTTTTTCCTCACTTTCACTCTGAAATGAGGTATCTCTTCATTTGCAGAAGAGGAAACTGAGTCATAGGATAGTTTGATTTTCTTCTGAATGTCATCAGACAATGAAAGGAGAAAATAAGAGGCGCCTTAAGTTTCTGGCCCCTCTTCTTTGTCCTTTGGACATTAGTTTATCATCACCAGGGAAAATGCACACTTCTCAGGCCTATTGCTAGGGCCAATGGGGCAACTGGCTGAGGTGTTTGGAATGCTCGTGCACATGAGGAGGCCTCCTCGAAAGCTCTGCTTCCAGTCTCACTTCCTTCTTCATCACGTGCCTACCTCCTGGAGTACAGGGGGATGTTTAATAAGAGTGTGGATGAGAGGCCTTGCAAGCACTGAGCATACAGTGTACCTTAATTGACTATTCGCCTTTCTGTCACAGTGCTGGCTCCTCTCCTTTGTACACAGGTTTGCCATATTTCTTCAAAATCCTTGTTGATCCTCAAGCTATTGCATTGATTCACTAATGGCAACTTGTTGCACATTGCCTGTGACCCAAGCCCTGAAAATCTGATGTCACCAAAGCAGATGAGATTCTGGCTCTCATGTCATCTACATTAATAGAGGGGCTGTAGCCAACATATAAATCAACACATATATGAAGAGGGTAAATTCAATTAGGGAGCATTTTATAAAAACAAATAGAACACAGCAGCTGGTGACCTGTTGTGACTATGTGCATGCCAGAGATACCAGCGATGGCAAATCTTTACACAGTGCCATTGAAACTGCCATGCAAGCTGCTAGCAGGAAGCACAGAGCTGGGTGCTGGAGGACCAGAAAGAAAACCAGAGAGGGAGGCAAAGGGAGTTCCTCGGCCCAGACAGAGACAAAGAGCTCTTTGCAGATCAGCTCAGAGTCTGCATGTAAGGGCAGCAGATCATGGGTCAAGAGCTGCTGAGGGCGGGCACCAGCTCCCCGTGGCTGTTTGGTGGTGGACAGTGGGCGATGCCGGTGCAGGGTGGAGAGGTAGTGAGACTCACTGAGAAGCTTCTCTTTTACCCGCCTGAAAGAGGGATTTAGCCTGGGTTAGAGGGGACAGTGATGCCACCAGTGCAAGGGATCTAATATTCGTCAGAATTCTTCTGCTCTGCTGCATAAGCTTCTACTCAGCCGGCTGCATTTTTACAAACAGCAACCACACCCGTCACCATTTCTCCCTTATAACATTTGCACATGGGTCAGGAGTGAAACCGAACGATGTACTTCTAGGAGACTCGTGCCTCCCATGCCCCAACGTTGTGCTCTCTGCATCAGCTGACCTGATGCCAAGTGATGCGCCGCTGAGCCTCTCTCTGATGCACAGATTATGAAGAGAGGAAAAATTAAGTCAATCAATCTACTATAAACTCATTCCCGCCTTCTCAGTCCTCCTCCCTCAGCAGAGCAGGGCGTGCCACAGGCATTGCAGAGAAGAGCGGCTGATTTCTTTGTAACTCTTCCAACCTGCATTCGTTTCTATATTTATCTCCTTCCTGTCCATGGGATTGACTCCTAGTACTGCACTAGGGGAACAGCCCCGCCTTCTACTCTACCTTCCGTATTAACCCACTATGTGCGCTATTGAAGTGTTGAATTTGTTGTCTTTTCTTTGGGTGACATGGCATGGATTTAGACATATCATTTATTTTCTGGGTTTCATTGCACAAGATACAATCAATCTAGCTTTTTTCCTAAGAAGCAGGGGAGGTAGATGTTCTCCTAGAACTTTCTCAGTGGCGTCGTTATCAACAGGAGGCCTAGGACAGTTGCAAGAGTCACTGAGTTCATGCACACACCACACTTGGTCTTTTAACAAATGTATATATTCTTTGTAAGTATAAAGAATCATGTAAATGACGTTGTGTAGAATAGACTCTAAAGACGCTGCGTTTATTGTTGATGACAGCCATTACGCTTTGTTTCCTCCTTAGATACTACATTACTGAGCCCTTTTCTGCAACAGTTACAACATTATTAGAGCTGAGAAGGTGGACCCCTCTGAGATTCAGGCCAGAGAATCAGGCTCGTGTTTCTCCCACACTTCCAAGATGGTGATCTAGATCAGGGCTGTGTTGTTGGATGTCTCTCGTGACCTCACGTTGTAGAGCATCAGCCCTGGGAAACTCTGAAGGAAAGGAGAACTGGGCTTCTGGGCTGCCACTGGCCCGGACCTATGTATTTCCTGGGCCCAGGTGTCTCACATACAGAATAAACCTAAGACGGAGGCTTCTCAAGCTGATGCTTCTGAATGAGTTCTTGAATTAAAATGCCCATAAAAGTATCATGTGTTCACACGTATGGCTCTGAGAAGATGTTTGGCTCACAAGAGCCTTACACTCCCAGTGGCTTCATCTGCAGATGATTTCCTAGCTGAGCACACTATTAAGAGATGGGACTAGGTAGAAGGAGTGGATCACTAGGGGCATGACCTGGACAGGGCTATCCTTGTATTTGGTCTCTCTCTCTCTCTCTCCCTTTCTCTCTCTTTCCTCCCTTCCTCTACCTGCCTCTCTCTTCCTCCCTCCCTCGCTCTCTCCCTCCCTCTCTTCCCCTCTCTCTGTCTCTCTCCCTCTCTCCCTCCGTCCCTTCCTCTCACCTTCCTTCTCTCGCTCCCTACCTCCCTTCCTCCCTCCCTCCCTGCTTCCCTCCCTCCCTCCATCTCCCTCTGTCCCTCTCTCTCTGTCCCTCTGTCTCTCTTTCTCTCCTCATTCTTCCTAGCTGGTAGGTAGCTGAGGAGCTTTCCTCTGTCCCAGCATTCTGCCCTGCTATTTCTACCTTGGAGCACTAACCCATGGACTGAATCCTCAGCAGCCAAAAGCAAAAGCAAGCTTCTTTTGCTTTACTTTGGACGTGCTGGATTTATTCACCCAGAGGGGAAAAAAATGAACATCACAGGGAATGGTCATATTTATGCTTCTATTAAAGAAAGTGACTAATAGCACTGAAGTCGTAATAATGTCTCCATTTTACAAATGGAGATGTAGAGACTCTTAGAACTCAGAGAGATTCCCTGATCTGCATCATTTAACAACTACTCAGAGAAGAAAGCCCAGACAAGAGGTCACAAAGCTGAAGCAGACTCCTGAAAAGATCACGTGCTCTTCTCAATGAATGGAAGCATCATCAGGGAGTGAGCAGCCTTGTAGCGCCCCGCCACAAGCACTCCATGCATCTCTCCTCTCAGCTCAGATGCTGGCCTGCGTGCTGGGCTTCATGCCAGGCTGAAAAGAGATGGGAAGCTTCAAGGGAAGGAGGAACAGAGTGTTCAGGCCATTTCTGGAGTGATGTGATACCCATACTTAGTTTTCCCATGGAGGGCATTTCCCACTGTGTCACCAAAGCCAAGGAAATTGCTCATCGCAGGGAATGGCCATGTTTAGGCTTCTATTACGGAAAGAACAGAACTATGTTCTGCACTATCAGGCTCAGCGCGTTTCATCAATATCAGGCAACACTGATGTTTGTGATTCTTCCCTCATCTATCTTGGCCTTACGCCCATGCGCATGCGCAGCAGGTGGCCAGCTCTATCTTTGCCCTGTTTTGATTGGGAAAAAAGATTATGCCTGTGAGTCAGTCTCTCCCAGCTGTGCCACACCTTTGCCTGTGTCTTTGAGCAAGTCACTCATCTTCTCCGAGGCCACTGTCCTCATCTGAGGATAGCTTTGAGGAATACATAGCACGTGGCTGATGAAATGCCAGGCATACCACTTACTGTATGATGGAGTATGATGGTAATTTGACTCGTGTTATCATAAAAGTTGGCCAATTATAATAACATAGAAAGGGCTCATGTGGGAAGCCACCTCTAGAAATAAGAGACCAAAACTTGACTCTACTCCTTGTCAGGTTCAGGACATTGTCACCTCTTGGCAGCCTTCTATTGGCCCCAGGACAGCTGTAGTATGACCAAGCTTTGCCTTTGACGGCTTCCACTGCTCAGAGTGAATAAACCTTTCCACTTGGGCATGGGCCAGGGCCGGATAGGCCAGGCCACCAGGATGCAGCACTAAGTCAGTTGGGTTTGTTGTAACCTGTAGACCTTCAGAGCACCTGCCTTGCAGCTGCGTCTTCAGGGATTGCACCCTGCCTACCATGCAAACAGTCCTGACTCAGGAGCTTAGGTGGTGCTGCCAGTACTGGGAGCACAAGTGGGGACAAAACACAGCACCTGGCCTCACAGAGATGGGGATTTGAGAAACAGCAATGAAAACAATAAAAGCAACACTAGCTGAGTGTCTAGCGCTGTCAGGGACTCTGCTAGCTCTCAGAGACACTTGCCATTCAGCGCATGTTCTCACAACACAAATGTGTTCTAACAAGACTGATCTATCAGGGAACAACTCGGGAATAATGCAAATTTAGTTGCATAGCAGATTTTTGTCCATCAGAAACCCTGATCATCACAAGAAGCAATGTGTGTAGGAACACACACACACACACACACACACACACACACACACACACACTGTGCACACAAGCAGCAGAGCAGATGCAATCCCTAGGACCTCCAGCCTCGGTGGTGCGCCACACCACCTAGTACTGTCCGCGCTGTTCCTCTCTCCCTTATAACCTTTCTTCTACCATCTCACACGCTGCAGCTGTCACGTCATAGATGTTAGGTTTCAAGCTCAAGGGCCCAACCTCTCCTAATAACGTATGCTTTAATATGGATGAGATTGCATTACGAGTCTTCCTACCTTCCTACCATTTTGCTAAAAATGTTAGTAATAAATTTCGGCCACATACCTAAATCTTTATGTTCTTGGTATAAGCGCTACTGTTTCTACTGCATGATTCTGCACAACATAATAATCTCTTAGAAACACGTATGTCACATTATATAAAATTGATTGCATGCAATTTCATTTAATGTAACTTAATTAGGACAGGAGGGTATTATGTCAGCATTACTACGTGGGCGTTATTTTTCCAATTTGCAGAGGAGGGAACGAAGCCTCAGATTGATTCAGGTCACCATCTATACGCGGTAGAACTGAAATTAAAACCTAGGTCAATCTGATTCCCCAGTGTCGCTATTAACCACGACGTGTTGAGAAAAAAGAGATTCGCTTCCCTCCCACTCCTGCTCACAGAGAGGACCAAATTCTCCCAGAGCACTTGAACACTTCCAACCAGCATCTGTATCCACAGATGTTACCCCGAGGGAGTTCCAGGCCTATGCAGCCCACTGCCTCTGTTGAAACGTTTAGAGCAATTTAGAGAGCCACTCTCTGAGCAGACCAAATATCTTCGATTCATTTGGATTCCTTTGGGCACACATTCACAGAGCGCATAGGCTGTGACACCCCGTAAGGCAGACAACCTTCCTGCTTTGCTCCGTGCGAAGTCCAGGGAGCACAGGCGAGGAGCAGATCCTAGAGCCGAGGGTGCTGAGGCGCGGAAGCACTGCCAACAAGACAGTGCAACGAGCATGGCGTGACTGGACGTACAGTCAAAGGCCTGTTCACTGAGGCTTGCAGCATAATAATGCGCCAGGGGTGGGCAGTGGGATCTGGCTCATCCAGGTCTGCGGATCAAGCAAGACAAGAAGAAGCAGAGGCGGACAGCAGAGGCAGAGAAACGGAACAGGTCGAACGTGAGCTGATGGGATGGGATTTGGTTGTGAAAATGAAAGAAAAGAGTCTCTAAGTGCCAAAGCAAGGCCAGTGGTGAGGGGTGTGGCAGACGCTGAGAACATGTCCCTGGGGAAGGGTCCTGAGCCCCTGTGCCTCTCGAGGCCAAGGCTGACCACCTAGCATCTGCCCTCTGACCAGGACTGCGTGCCTCGTCTCGATGGCCGGCCCCCTTTACGACTGAGGAGAGCGCTAGCAGGTGTCAGATGTGATTCCAGCCTTCAGGCTTCAGGACTGCCAGGTGCGAAGCTGAGCATGCTGGTATTAGACGCTCCTTTTCATCTCTAATAAGTTTAATACTCACTGGAAAACACTGAGGCGGGCTGTCATCAAGGCTGAAAGCTCCGCGGGATCCCCATGTGCTGATGCCAAGTGGGTGTTGGGGGAGGTCCTTTTCAAGATTAGGATCCCCACTTCTAAGCTGGTCTTCTCTTTGTTCCTGTTGGACACATCATCCTCTCTTTATGTAACTACTGAGTGTTAGGTTTTATGCCTAGCTGTCCCCCCAAAGCCTCACGCAATCATGAGGCGGGGACTTCTAGAGTTTGAGACTTGACTCATGATCCACTGGGATTATGTGTTTTAGTACTGATGGGATTGTGGGTCTGAGTCCTTCTGGGATTATGGGTGTAGCCTAAGGCGGATAGGCTGAGGTGGAAAACTTGAATGTAATATAAAGAGAGACAGAGAGACAGACTCATGCTGTTGTTCTCTGCTGCCGTGGTTGGTTGGTTGCCTCTGCCACCATTTTGTTGCTGTTCTGCTGCCATGAACTGCTGCTCTCTGCCATGTGCCCCTCTGCCTTTGATCCAGCTGAGTATGTACTGAAACCTCCAGTAACTATGAGCTAAATAAATCCTTCTTTCCTTCATTTTGGGTGTTGGGTATTTGTTCCAGCAACAAGAGAAGAATAACTAATACACTGGGCAAGTTTTTTAATTTAAAGCTAGGGGTTTCTACAGAAAGCCTTGTCACAGGATGAGGCCAAGCAAGGTAGAGCTTTGGGGCCAAAATAGTGAGCTTGAAATTGAGTCCTCCTCCTGTATGAGCAGGAGACCCCGGGCCTGTGTACTCGCCAATATGCGTTTATTCCATCTATTAACACCAACAGCTTTGGAGCCGGAGCTATAGCTCAGTGTTATAGCTCCTGCCTGGTAAGAGCCAAGCCATGCGTTCCCTTCCCAGTAGAAAACAAACGAAAAAATATTCATGGTTTCATGTGATACATAGATGATGACCGTATTCAATTGAATAATTTGGTAGAATACAGTATGACCATATCATTAAAAAGTGACCGAGTTCTTCAATTTCTAGTCTTTCCTCAGCCTATGAATGTGCCTGGTAGCCAGTCAGTCTTCATTTCCCTTCTCCTTGCCTCTACTCTGTTTCCTGGTTCTACAGATGTATGTTCTCACTGGATTAGCTGCGCCCGGTTTCTTTTATCGAGCATCAGGTTTTGAGGCCCATCTACGTTTTTCAATGCTTCATTGTGTTTTGGCGTTTAATGGCATCTCATTTGATAGACATACCACACTTCTTGATCCATGTACCTGATGCTGGATATTAGAATGAGCTGCACTTTAATATCACCAACGGCCTGGAACTTGGCTCAGCAGCACAGCACCTGCTTGGCAAATACAAGTCCTCAGTGTCATTCATGGTACAAAAGAAAAAAGAAGGGGAGAGAGAGGGAGAGAGAGAGGTAGAGAGAGAGAGAGAGAGAGAGAGAGAGAGAGAGAGAGAGAGAGAGAGAATAACTACTGCCAGTACTGTTTGTTCTCTGAACATTTATATGCCATTTTCGATACAGACTTATGTCATTATTTCCTTTGGAAGTACATTTGAGGGTAAAATTGCTGTGTGACTATTTTAATTTATAATTACATGTTTGCTTTGACATGTAACTGAAATATACACAGATCAATATCTGCTGAATTCATGTAAACGGGTTCAAATGAGTTTGAAGCAAAGGGTGAGCACACTCCATTTCTCACCTTGAGGATGTAGCTGCCATTGTGTATGTATGGGTTGATTGAAAGTCTGCTGTGGCCATAGGACCTAGGCCTCCTTCAGCATGCACTTGCCATCTCAGCACTATTTATACTTATTCAATTTCTTGGCTTTCAGATATTCACAGTAGGTGCAGGCCTTTGCATCCAAGCTGCCCATGCCTATGCCTGCCAGTGTGTGCTCCGTGGCACCTGTTTCTTCCCTTCAGGCAAATGTTTTCTGCTAGGCAGGCACCTTGCTGGGCACTTGATACTGCCCAGTGCCCAGGGAAGGCGCCTTAGTGTAGCCTTCAGGCCCCTAAGCATGCTCTGGAGTGTTGCCCTTCCAGCCCTTGCTGCAGACAGTCCCAGTCATGAGGCCTCACCCCGCAGGCAGCGCCAGCCCCTCCACTCGCACACATGCACAGCTTCTCTAGTCACATGTCAGGCAAGAGCAATGGGTGTGCCCCTCATGAGCAAAGAGGTGTCTTCAGAACAACCAGGCAGGTAGTGCCAAGCACACCTCAGTTCACCACACTTGTAACTACGGGGATGCTGGCACTTGGTACGTGCTGAAAATTGTTCCTTTATGTTTTTACGGATCAGGTCAGAGATGGCCGGATGGTTGTCTTACGCTCCTCCGGGCATGCTCACTGCCATGGTGGTATCTTGCTGACCTCATAAGGATAAATGGCCACTTGATGGCCCTGAAGCTCCTTTCCAAGTATTCTGAGAGCAACATTGAGAAATAGGCGGTATTTGCCCTTTCTCACAGATGAGGCAATCGAGACTAATGGAAGGTCACATGACCTTTCTGATGGCCATCGCTGCTCATGTCATGTGCTCCAGTTTGAATTGTTTCCAGGCCTGTTATGGCTTAGATAAAAGATGTGCCCATCCCAACTCTTATGTGCAGGAAAATGACTGGATCATGGGGGCTCTACGGCTGAGGGCTTTCTGTTACAAAGTGGTGGGTCAGAGCGGTGGCTGAGTGCTTACCCAGTGGGGGACATGTTTGTCCCCAGCTCTCTCTCCGACTCCTGGCTGCCAGAACCTCACCTTTCTTCCTGTGTGCCATTCTACTCTGCAATAGTTTCTGCCTTAGAGCCAGCCAATGAAACCAGAACAGTGTGTCAATACAAACCTCCCTTTTCTCAAGTTGTAGTTGTTTGTATTTTGTCCTAATGACAAGAAAGTACCTGATAAAAAATCTCAACCCTGAGTACCTCAGAATGTGGCTGTGTTTGACATTCTTCACATGAAGTCCTTAGGGTAGGCTTTGATCCAACGTATATGGCATCCTTACAAGAGGAAGTCTGGAGACAGATGCATAGGTGAAGGCAGAGTTTGGAGTGATTTCTTCTAGTCAAGCAACTAAGGATGGTACATCCATCACCGGAAGTTAGAAAAAAGGCAGGAAGTAGATTTTCTCTCACAGCTTCTTAAGGAATCATCCCTGTTGGTCTCCTGTTGGCACCTTGACATTGGCCCTCTGGTCTCCAGAAGAGTCAGACAATATATTTCAACTACTTAAGCCACATAGCTTGTGATTGTTACATAGCCTAAGTAGACTAACAAAGCAGGATTTGGCGCCAGGGGTATCTTGAAGCAAAGCCTTCCCCACGCACTATAGCCAGACTGAGAATCAAGGAGAACACCAAAGCTCAAGTACACACCCAGAGGCCAGTGTACACACTACATGCCTTTGATTTACACAGGGATATCAGGAAATAAAGCTGCTGCTTCTTTCAAAGGCATCCTCAGGCCTTTGGAATGTATTCAGTGTGTTTTATTTCCTTCACAATGAGTTCTGAACTCATTGGTAGAGTATTTTTCAGTCAGTGGTGGGAGAGATTTCAAGAGAGGTACAGGGACATGTGCCGTATGCTGTTTATGGAATGTATTGCATAGTTACAGTATGTCCTTTCTTAATAATAAAACTGCTCATTTAAAAATGTGCATTAGAAAATATGCAGTTTCTCAGTACCAGAAAGAAACCTGAATTTCAAAAGAACAGTACTGCACAACAAAAGCGGAGTCATAATGGAAGCTAAGATGTCTGGAGTGCACTGCCACATCGTGAGACAGTAGAAGGTTTACACGGCGATTCATCAAAATAGGGTAAAAACCAAAATAATTTTTCAAGGGATCTGTCCTAAGGCACTGCTATGAGATATGATGTGCTGCTATGAAAAAAAAAAAAAATCCACCGAGCATATCTGTAATTCAGAATGTAAAGGCTCTATCAAGCCAAGCCTTACCAGTCCTCAAAAATCTCCTGGCTCTAGAAAATTTAACTTCCTGAGGCTCAAGTTGCTGTGAATTGTCTGAATGACCTTGTCCTGTTCTCTCCTGCACTACGGACTAGGCATAGCCACCTGGGGAACAGAAGAAAAGGATGCTAGTGACAGTGACTTAAAATATGTCCCCAAGGATGTCTCACCATATCATGCCTCAAAGATGCCAGGACAGACATCTGGTGGAGTCTCCCTTAAAACTGTGAATCAAGGCATGGACTCCTCTCTTATGGGCTGACCCTGTTTGATGTATCACCAGGAACCAAGAGTAGGTGGAAAATAATACAATACCTTAATAACGACCTGACCCCAAAGCCGTTTCTTGGCCATGTTTTCGGGTGAAGAGTGACCTCGCTTTCTGCTCTTGGTCAGCCAGTGCATCATTTGAAGCATGACCTAGGCTAGTTTAGTGGTCTCTCTGAGATCCTTGAAATGTCTTGCATCTTCAAAGTCAACTCTACCCAGACCTGCGTCTTTGAAGAAACTGCTCCAGGGCAGCGCTGGGAGAGGCCCACATGTGTAGGGAGAAGACAATGCTCAGAGCAGAAAAGGCTGGCGCTTTGGGAGCAGAGGCGAAGGAAACTGGATTAAGACCTGTAGGGGCAGATTGGGGCAAGACCCTGAGCCTCTCTTTCTTGGTTTCCTACGGTTGTTGTAACCTAGCCTAACAAACTGAGTAAACAGGGCGACAGAAACATGCCATCTCGCAGTTCTCCAGGCTGAAGCCCTGGCCTTCGTGTGGAAGCACTTGGTGCCTTCTGAGGGGTACAAGGGATATGAGATCATGGCTCCAGATCTCTCACCCCGGCTTGCACGCAGGGGCACCTCCCTGTGACTGCAAACCGCCTTTCCTTCTGGATGCATCTCTGCTCAGTTGTCCCCTTTTGATAGGGTTACCAGCTACGTTAGGTCACGGGTTGCCTTAAGAATCAAGTCTCACTGTAAGGAACTGAAAGTTCAGACTTTAAGACACTGTGGAAAGACACATTTCAACTCCTAAAAGTTATTTTACCATTAAACACTTCTGCTTTCCTCCAGGTATTCAAAGTGGTCAGTGTAGATCATAAAAAAAAAAAAGAGCATTTCCCCCAAGGAAGAGAGAGGAGCATTTGAAGCACCTAGCTTGGAGATTCGTGGGTCATTTATGCTTTCCTTCACCGGGTGTGCTCTTGCTCTTGGAGAAAGTGAACTCAGAGATTCCAGCTAGTACCAAAGAAAACAGTCTTGGGATTCCCTTTGCATTTACCTGGTGAGACCCCAGTGCACAGAGCCTTGTTCCTGGGCCAGCCTTGCTCTTGGCTGTCTATGCTGCCCTGTCTCCTGGCAAGGCCAGGACAGTGAGCCTGCCGCTGCCGCAGGAGGCAGGTCTGAGCAGGGAGTATGCCAACTTGCAAGCACCTTCGGAGGAGGCATTCCGAGAGAGTGGCTAATGCCCATGGGCTGTGGCTCTCACCCAGGTGAACGCTGCTGTGTGGCAGGGGTAGGCAGAGGACACAGACTTCAGAAGGAGCGGGTCCTGTGACCACCTTCTGCTCTGAGGTTAGCTCACCCCGCTAAGCATATTGCTCCAGCTTACAACGCCTCCAGTGCCTCCTGCCATCCACATCTGCTAAATGGGTTCTCAAGCGCAACATTCACTAGGATTCTTAAGAAAAGTCAACATCTTCACTAGAATTTACGAAGTCAGGAAGGCGCCACAAAAGATTGCAACACAAACAAAAATAAAACAACTGTGTTCTTCCCCTACTGTACAATTTACAAGGATCTTCACTGAAGATCTGTCCTACCATTAGGGCAGTTACAGGGAACAATAATAAATAATAGCTGTCACTGCCCCTCCACAGTCCATGTCTCTACACTAATAGTTTCCAGTGAGAGAAGATTAGGCGAATAGCCCATTCATCCATGAGCTCATTTTCAAAGTAGGGGAAGATGATTAATCTGGTAATGGATGAGTGTGTCCCCTGGATAATTGGTTTTATAGCTTGGTTAAATTCTGTACCGGGCCAATGAAGTGTTCTTTTGTGCATATTCACTTAGCACAGGTATTCATTTAGCAAATTGTATATTATGAATATTTACTTAGCAGAATTTCCCTCTCCTGCCTTCAGAAGTAGTTAGAGCTCTTAAATGAAACTTTGGCTTTCTATAGAAAGTGGTAAGAACAAAATTAGTGACACCTGCCTTAAGGTTTTGGGTTTTTCTTTTTAAGTACTGAGGATTGAACCCAGGGTCTTAACACTGAGCTACATCTGTAATCCTTTTTCCTTTTCTTAGTTTGACATAGGGTATTACTAAATGCTTAAATATTCCAGGATGCGCTGGAACCCATAATCTTGCTGTTTCTCTCTTCTAGAGGCCTGGGGATTAGATGCATGTGATACCATGCCTAGCTGAGCTTTTGTTGATGCTTTGCTTCTTAGAGCAGTGATTTGTAAGACACAAAAGTGAAGACAAAAATAATGCTATGTGGTTATTCTTCTCTTTAAAATAAAAAAATATTCAAAATAAAATTTAAAGAAGGACAGTATTAGTCAGTGAGCTGTAGGTTGCCGCTGTAGAACAAGAACAGGGATGGAGCCGGCACACACTGTGGTGGGGCGGGGCAGCGGGAAGGACCCATGTAGGAAGGTGTCAGGATGTTCATGCATTCAGCTTTGCGCATGCTTTATGGATGAATGACCAGAGATTTCCTTAAACATTTTAAAGACGAGAGAAGAAGGTTGCTAAGGAGTGTGCAGGCTCAGCAGGACTCCAGCAGCTTGACTTGGAGGGTCTGTTCTGAAGCTCAGCCTCACGATGGGAACAGCCCAGAGACAGAGCTCTGGGCTTCCTGCACGAGGGAGTGAGGGTCCAGACCATGTCACCATGGCAGGCGCTTTAAGTGAGATACCCAGCTCATCTGAATCTACCATCAGCAGGTGCCATGGTTCTTATTTTACAGGTAGAGAAACCAAGGCCCACGAGGCCTCTCCTCCAGCTCAGCCCACTGTAGCAAACATGACAGAATAGCTTAAGTTGCATAGTCACATCCCACAGTTCCTGAGTGGCCCAGTCCAGGGGCCAGCGTGTGCTGTGTCTGTGGAGGGTGTACTTCTTGGTTTGTAGGCAGCAGCCTTGTTATTGTGTCCTCACATGGCAAAAGGGGGAGGCAGCTCACTGGGTCCTCTTTCGTACAGAGCACCAATCCCATCGGGGTCACCCCTCATGGTCCATTCTCCCCACAAAGTTCTGTTCCACAATTCATCATAATGAGGCTTAGGGTTTAGATTTTGTTTTGTTTTGGATTGTGGATTTTGTTTTGGTCTATTTTTGAGATAGGGTCACACTACCCAGTTCTGGCTGGCCCTGAACCTACCATGTAGCCCAGGCTGGCCTCAACCTGGAGGAGATCCTCCTGCCACAGCGTCCTGAGTGCTGGGAGCTCAGGCATGCACCATGATGCCTGGTAGCACGAGGCTTAGGTTTTGATGTGTATCTTGGTAGGAGAGAATCTATAGCCACACTAAGTAAGTCGCCCAGGGTTAGCACATGATAGAACAGAATTCAGCATGATTCCATCTTTGTTGGTTTCCCCTGAATTAAGGCTGTGTGACATTTGGGACACCAGAGCCTACGTTGTTCCCAAAGGGTGTTCTGGGCCACATGCAGGCCTGGGGAGATTAGTAAGGCCCAGGGAAAGCTGCTGCCCGTGACTCTGCCTCTCAGGACCTTAGAGTATATGTCACTTACCTTTGGGTTTGCTTTTCAAGGAGAGAGCCCTGGGCAGAAGAAGCTCAGGAGCTTGCAATAGTAGGCAAGCAAACCATTGCGAAGGACACTGGGTGAGGAAGCCGCCAGCACGGCAGTGCGGCAGCTGGCTTTCCTCCTCCCCAGGCAAGGAGCTCTATCAGTCCCTGTGGGGCTGGCCCAGTGCTCAGGCCTCACTACCGTGGGAAGCTCGACATTGTCAAAAAACCATGGCATGCGGCATCTCCAGAGACATTCTAAGAAATGAGCTACAGAACAAAAGCACTGTCAGGATTTTTTTGTTGTTGTTTAAAAAAAAAAAAAAGGTTTTATTTTATTTTCAAGAAGAAAAACAAGAGCAAAACAAATGGCAAAAAACAAAGATGGAGAGTGTAGCAATATGGCACAGATTTTCAAAACAAGAACAGTCAGGATTTTTAGAAACAACTAAATATCCAGTGGAAGCTACGTTTAAGAAAACAGTTCAATAAAGTGCATTGTTTCTAAGAAAATGGAATGATTCTTCCAGAACTTACAGCCACAATAAATGACACCTGGTGCACATACTTCACAATGCATGTGACAACGAAGGACAATTCTACAGGATTTTCCAGGTGTTTGATAGAGTTCAAAGGGGCCATTTAAAAGCCAGGTTCACTAAGAAATAAGGACCGCCCAAAGAGGAGTGTATGTGGCATGCCATTTTATTTCTCCCCAAAACCTGGCCTTGGTGGATACAATAAAAACTCTTCAGTTAAAACCAAAGACAAAACATTAAGAAATACACTAATACTGTTAATTATGAATGGGACTGCCCAGTTCTAAGAGGCCATCCTGTACTTTCTTGGACACAACTGATGAAAATTTTTATTAGAAAATTGTGAAAGCCCCAAAAGGCCTTGAGAACCTATAATTTGGAGCCTAGAAAAGATGTTGTGGGCATCAACTTAATTAAAATGCCAGGGACCTAGATACACAATGCCAGTGACCATTTGCGTGGGTAATTAATTATATACACCAGCAAGGTGGAATTTTATTATTTAACCTTACCAAAAGCATTCTAGAAAAGGTAAAAAGAAAAAAAAAAAAAAAGTCTCCTTTTTCAGGTGCAGAATTCGAACACAGAAAAATTAGGAAAAGATAGGGCCTGGCGAGATGGCTCAGTGGTCTAAAGCACCTGCTTGGGAAAGCTTGGGTGGTTTCAGGGACCACAGTTCGATCTCCAGCATCACATGCTGCGCCAGCCCTTCCCTCAGGGAGGCCTGAGCTGGCCATAAAAATGAGTGAATAAACAAAGGTTCTGAAACAAGAAAAAAAATACATTAAAAAAAATAAAATAAAAAGGAACCGAGCAAGGGCCTCGGCTCATCAGCAGCACAGTCACATTTTCAAGCCATTTGAAGGACACTGTAGAATGAGGATAGGGGCCCCTATCTAGTATCAGTGTTAAGGGTACACAGATACGTCAGTAGGATCCAACCTTTGAGCCTAAACCGAGCAACTTAGCAAAGAGCAAGAGCCTCCTTAAAAACGTAGGAAGGACTGGGGATGTAGTTTCTTGAAGAGGGCCTGGATTCAACCACTGATACACACAAAACCCTTGCTTTTTAGCTTCCCATCATGGCACCAAGTTAAAAAAAAATTTACAAGTCATGGACGGTGGAAGAGGCTTCAGCAGGGATTAAACTGAAATGAGAAAGAATGACTTGCACTTTATTTTTTCCTCTTGGGAAAAGTAGTTTTCTCTGCAGGATGTGATAATCCCATACTCCTGTCAGGACTTGATCATCCGGTTCCTGAGAATTTATGGGAATCAGATAACCAAACTGGAATTTCAACATGTTTTCTCTCAGTCCACAGCAACACATGGGAAAATGCCAAAGTCAGGCAAAGTTATTGCCACTAATTTCTAAAATTTGCCCCTTGGAAATCTGACAGCAGACAGGGGAGGAGTAGCGAAGGCCATCATTGCAAATGAGAATGCTTTGTTCACTTCTGGGCAACAGATTTACGAGCGCAGAGCTCCGATAAATCATAAGAGGCAGCCACACAGATCTGGTGATTATTATTTATATTTTTATGTGGCAGCTGGTGTTTTTGGTTTGCAACTATTATCTCAATTAGTCCTCCAAGTGACCCAGGAGACAGAAAGGGACATTCCCTCTTTCCTCCATAGTTCTGCAACAGTTCATGGCAACTGACGTGTCTGAGGCCTCCCAGGGAGTGAGCGCTGCGCCCATTATACTTAGGCCTGCCTCCCTTGCTTCTCTAGGTGACTGAGGCTAAGAATAAGAAGACCACTGGGCCTTCCGCACAAATTGTAGAAGAAAGGGCCAGAGGTGTTTTGCCGAAAGGTAAATGTTTCGTGTATAGCATTGAGTCAAAAAGATAAAAGCAGAAAAGCTTTGGCTAAAGAAGAAGAGAAGGGATCCCAAGAGTATTTCTACACAAGCAGAATGGCTGAGTCACTCTAGGGGCAATACAGATTAGGAAGCAGACGGGTGAAGACCCTGAGCCCAGCTGCCTGGGCTCACACCGCAGTGCTTCTACGAAGTCAGTTACCACTGGAGCATCTGGGACTCTCGCAGCTGTGTTTGGGTCAGCAGAGAGCCGGGACGAGGTTGAATCTGTGAGGCAGTGGGAGCTGCCATCATAAAGTAATATAAACCACGTGGCTTAACCAACAGCTATTTATTTTCTCACCATTCGAGTCTCCCTGAAATCCAAGATCAAGGTCTCATCCGATTGCCGCTCTTCAAGGCTTGGGCTGCATTTGCCCTGTCTTCATGCCGTGGAAGAAAAATGGACGATATTTTCCTTTGCCCTCTCTATTTCCTTCTGCTTTCCTAAAAGAACGTGCTACAGGGTGAGACTTGGAGCCTTAAGAGCTAATTTAAATCTCAGTACATCCTTGTCCAACTTCTATTACTATAACAATAGACCTTAGGCCAAATAATGTAAGATGAATAGAGGTTTATTGAGCTCACAGGTTTGGAGAATATCACATGATGAGAATGAGAGCTTGGGCCAGCTCCAGTGTCTCTTTTTTCCTATTAAGCCACTGAAAGCAGCATGATGGCTAGATCCTCAGTGCCTCATTTGACCTTCGTTACTTCCCCAGTGGGCTCAATCCCGAACATAATTAGTGAATCAATCTGGGGATTAATTCCAACATACAAATTATTGGACACACATCTAACCTGTAACACTCCCAACAACTGTTCTTCTATGCATATTCATCCTGGCACTTAACGGTTTCAACATGGAAATTCGGGGAAAGGCAGTAAAGACTGGAAGAGGGTGTAGTAAGCACAGGAAGGGCATCCTTGCAGCACAGTTTTAAGGAAGGTTTGGCCAATATGACAGTGTTGTTGAGAGAGAGTCATCCATTAGAGGGGCCTCGGGCCTCACTGGAAGTGAGGCTCCGCCACTGAGGTGGACAAGCCCTCGAGCTCCCAGGAAATGTGGTTTCAGTGTACGTGGGAACGGATTCAGAGGGTCCGCAGCTAGGATGGAGGGCAGCTGTGCTTGCTACAGCAGAGATGTGACCAGCACGTTTTCTTGGATGTCCCACTGCATGGAAAAGAAAATGGCAGCAAGGGCACACTGTTCAGAGTGCACTGGGCAGGGTCCAATGAGTTCATTTGAAGTGCACGGTTCAGTGCCCAGCACATAGTGAGCTCTTAGTGTACATTAGCTTTTATTACCTCATACTTTCCCACATTTTGGACTCTGTGAGGAAACCAAACACAGCTCTCATTTAGTATTCATCCCAGGCTGTGCTGTTGGTCGTCAACACTCATACTTCAATTAAATATACCATTGACTTTATCGCTTTGTGAAAGTCTTCCAGAGATAATCAGTATGAAAGCGAGGAAAGTTATTGCTCTATAAAAGGAATAAAGAGTTCATTGTTCCTGACTTGAAATTGGGGACCATAACGCTCCTCTGTAGTTGGCTTGGTTATTTATTTGTCTTTGGTTCAGGGGAGATAGCTGAGGATTGTAAACCCTAGGAATGCAATGGAAAAGGTTAAGTCACTGGCTCTAAGACCGTACTGTGCTTGGAATTGTCATGATCCTGCAGCTTCTCTTGAACAAGCAGTGATGAAAAGGAGCTGCTGTGTTAGGCTGACCCTTCCTGTTACGCCTGGCTATCTTCTGCTAGTGCCTCCAGAGGCATTAGTTATCAGCCTTAGTTTTTCTCCATGGACAAGCTTGACTTTTATTTACAGTCGGGTTTAATTAGTAGATTGGCCCATGGCAGGAGAAATATTGGTCTACTGATTTCCTTGGGTCCCACGTGGAACTCTGGTTAAGGCCACTATTTCCCTTAAGCCAGTGAGATCTGGCCAACTATCTCTCCCCTGTTTCTTACCTTAGCTTAGATCTCCACATCCTCTGTGGCTCCGGGTAGCAGGTCCACCCACAGCTTTGCAGTTCATCCTATGGATGTGCTCATCCCAAATGATTACACTTGCCATCTTGCTCTTATTGGCATCCTCACTGCCGCACATTTTCAGACCAATAGTCTTCCTGAGAGACGGAAGGAAGAGCTGGAGCCTGTTCCTGTTCGAATCACATAAGACCACTCCCAGCTGCTTTCCAGGCTATAGCGCTTCAAGTCACAAGCCACATTCACTTCACAGAAATCTCCACTGTGGACACTGACACTCTCAAGTCTGACACTTTCCTAGCAAAGCTCTTGGGGAGGGCTTGGGGAGCCAGCTGAACATCAAAGTGGTGTTTTAAAAAGTATTTTCACTAAATACGTCATTGAGTTAAACCATCCTTTCCATCACTTCCATTCTAAATATCTTTCCAACTTTTTAATTATCTATTTAAAGTGTAACCACCCTCCTCTCTAGGAAATCCTCTGCTCTTGTACTTTTCCTTTCCAGTGACAGGTGTTGGGTAGGGGCGATTGACTGCACCACTGAGAGACACTGATGAGCCTTCATTTGTCCTTCTTGGGCAGAGCTCATTTTCCCTGTAGACGGACTGCTGATCTTACGTGTTGTTGTACATCCCAGCTAAGTGAGCAGAGGCAAACGCAACACTGAAGGGCTGAAGAAAAAAAGAAGAAAGCAGGAAGAAGACAGGAAAGAGGGAGAGAGAGGCTGCAGCGCCTTCACATAAACCCGTCCACTTCACCATTTTCTAGACAATTGTTCACCTTCATGTGCATAGAAAAATATTGTCCGCTGTTATAATTCTATGCTTATTATTGGCCTCCACGTTCAACTAACACTGCAAACATCTTTCCATATTTCAATGTGGCTTCCTAAAAATTGTGACATAAAGATAATGGGATACGTCATTATGTTTCCCTGCCAAGAGTTACTTCAACTTGTTTAGCCACTTAACATGCAAGCTGTTCCTATTTCGTTTGTCCATGAAGTCTTCGCCATCCTAGAGGCTATCATGGATATCTGTGGCTGTAAGGCTTTTTTTTGCTGCTCTTTGTATTGGTTCTCCTCCTTTAGGTCTGATTCCCAGAGCTAATCCCTGAAATTAAAGCATCCGAATAATTATAAGTTTCTCATGCTGGCAAGTATAATACCAACATGTATAAGAATGTCGGCGTCACTACATCCTGACCAGGGAAATGTCATCAAGGCAGGCCCTGCTGCTGTCGTCTTTCCAACTTTTCTGCATTGTCTGGGGCCTCAGCCAGCCACACATGTGACTGATGGGGTTCTCTCCCAGGGACTCAGCCTAGCAAGCATGGCAAGTTATCCTTAGATCAGGTTATCGCGACAAAGCATTCAGTCTGTGTTGCACTCTTGTGTGAAGTCATAAATACGTCCTTAATGGATATTTCCATTGCTGTCCTTGTCATTGGCACAGTATCACTGTCACAAGTCACTTATGGAACCTTTGGGCGTGAGCCTTGCCCGCAGCCACTGCTATTTCCCTGAATGTTTCTCAGTGCAGAATTTTTCCTTGAAGGCCTCTCTGATCCATCTTAAGCTGACCCAAGCTGCTTACGTGCTTTCTGGAGGTTTATTTTAACATTTAAACTTGAGATTGTTGTAGGAAGATGTCCTAATGAACACATACTTCCTAGTTTCCAACAACTCATATTTATAAATTATATAAATACATAGTAAACAATTTGATAGGCGGAAGCTATTTAGTTCTGTTATAATTGCCTTTAGACTACCCCCGGCGTATCTGAGCAATTGTCTATACTTCTCACCAGTAGGAAGCACACAGTTTTCCTCATGTCCAGCCCAGTGGGCCTGATGGAAAGTCTCCCTACTCTCCCTGTTCGGTTGCTGAGGTGACCACAGAAACCTCTGTCTCACACTTTCCACACTGAAGAGAGCAGGCAATATGAGGGGCACTGGCAACGGTATGAGTGCTACATTCCCCCCTGGACCCCACTGGGTGGGGCACCTGCCTGCAGGGTAAGGGAGAAAAGAGGCTGGTGGCTTATTCCTCACTTGGGACCTGCAGCCTTGAACTGCTGCCTCTGTGTCACGCCTCCTGGCCTTGGAGTCAGGTGAGTATGGACTGAAAGCTCCACAAACTGCAACCTAAGTAAAACCTTCCTTTGTTTTTGTTTTGTTTTGTTTTGATGTACTTAGCGGGGCTGGCGACATAGCTCAATAGTCTAACGCATCTGCTTAGGCAAGCTTAGGCAACGGCAGGGACCGCGGCTTGATCCCTGGAGCCACACGGTGCTCTAGCTCCATGCCAGTGCAGGTTGAGCGGGCCGTAACATAAATAAATTTTTTAAAAATGTATTTAGTGCTAGGAACACAGGGTCTTACTACACAGACTAGACTCTAGCGATTCTCCCGTTTTCAGCCTCCCCAGCACTGGGATGACAGCATACACCACGCCCAGTCACAGTTGCTATCCGTGTACTCCTCAGGGGCAGGTCCTGCACGGCACACTGGGGATTGAACCTTGGCTGCGGCACTCTGCCTGAGCAGGCACTTCAGTGTGCTGAGCTCTCTGGTCAGCCCTGCCCTCCCTTCACGTTGGATGTTAGGTGGTTTTGTCCTAGTAAAAAGTAAAAAGTAAAAAGTAACCAAGACACAAGCACCCCGCCTGCCAGAGAAAGCGGCCCGGGTATGCAGCCGTCCCCAAATGCTATTTTAGGAGTCCAGGGGCAAGATGATCTTACGTCCACAGGCAGGCGTGCCGCTGTTCCAGGAAGACACGCCACGCTTGGCTTCCTGACATCACTGCTGCCTCCCGCTGGCTGCGGAGATCACAGCTTGCGACTGTCGCAGAAGGAAGCCTGGGACACTGCGCCAAGCACACGCTCATGGCCTCGGTATCCCTATCCTACATTTATTGTCATTTTTCTGGACTTCAAAAACCCATTCATGTATATTAATGACGCCGATAGTGCATCTCAGTTTGACATTTAAAAACTTGAAGCTGTTTGAATTAGGAGATTGCCAAGGAAACAGAAATTCCTCCACATGAGAAATGCTTTTAATCCTAGCAGCTCCTGCAGCTGCGAGTGAAAGCTCACAGGTTCTCAGACTCCGGAGTATTTGTCACAGATAGAGGAGCCAGTCACAGCACACCGGAACGTTAGCTGCTATTATTTGTGCGGGTGCAAACACGGCAGGGGCTTTGGTAAGGAAAGCCCATTGTCTCTAGGGTGTGAGCACCTCTGTATTAAAGGGACATGTGTGCCGGCTCGGAGATCAGAACGGAGCGAGCGGGCGGCTGCGTTGGTGCGTGCTGGGGACAGTGCGGGCTTTAAGTTAGTTTGATTTCACTTCCAGCCTCGGTTTCCCTCTCTTCAAGGAGAAGCGAGCATCAAAGACCCGAACTCGCGTCTTCGACTTCTTTCCAAGCACCAAAAGACGTGTTTCATGAGCTCGCGCTCAGTTGCTCCCTCTCTCTGCTTCACGGCTCTGTTTGCTAGGTACAGCTTCTCTGGCGCACCAACAGCGGCACCCACACAATTCCCCGCATTTAGGTATCATCGCACGGCTTTGGCTCAGGATAAACGCACTGAACCTCCCCGAGTGATTCAGCTCCGTCGCCCCTCTGTGCCACGCTGTGTGTGTGGCTGGAGCGGAAGGCACTGCAGGGGGGACACTGTTCGTGTGCCTTCCCTATACTGGGGATTGATTGAACCCAGAGCCTTTGCTCCGAGCTCCAACCCCAGCACCCCTCTCGTAGGTCTCCTCCTGCTGAGACTGAAACTGCAGTGTTCCTGCCTCAGCTTCCCAGAGATCTGAGGCTACAGGGGTGTGCCATGTTTTTTAAATGGACCCCAGTAAAGTCACACTGTACCTTAAAGGCAACACTGTCCCTCATCAGTGGAGGTCCCTACAGCTCCTTCATATGTGTCTTCTTTCAAAATGCTGAGGAAACCAATACCAAAATCCATCATCAGACCTGCTGTGATAAGATATATGATGTCGCCTACATAACGAGGCACAGCTCAGAGTAGAAGAGGCCTCCCCCAGCCTCCCTCTATGCTGCATCCAGAGGCTGTGGCTCAGCAAGGACGCAAAGGCCTGCTGTCTCCGTGCTGAGGATGCCCTGTTTGGCAGAACTCCTGGCAGTGGGCCAGCAAAGACAGGCTCTAGATGCCATTCAGAAGCCTGCAGTGAGCTGGGAGAAGGTCCAGCATGGGCCAGAGCATGGGAGACCTGCAGAGGACACCTGAAGAACTCCCTCTAGGCTGGTAAACAACTCGGAGTGCCCCAGTGCTGAGCAAGAATTACACACTGGGCACGAGTGAGTTCCTCATTCCACTGCACCGTCTTCTCTCTCCCAGGAGCCAGCAGCCCTTGGGGACATTTCCTCTGGTCCTTTGGCAGGAGAGGAGACTTGAATTTGATTAGCAGATGGTGCTACACAGCCTGCAGGCACCGTGCAGGAGTGGACAGCTAAGGCGACAGCCCTTTCTAGAAACTTCCTGATGGGCTAGAAGAAAGAAAACTACAGTGGGAATAACCATAGTCCCTGAACCAGGTCTTGCACTTGCTTTGAAGAAGGAAGGGCCAGACACTAATTTCATACTAACCTATATGGGTTACAGCCACAGGCTGACGTAGTGTTTGGGGCTTGAAAGGAAATGGTCTCCGTTCACATTTCTGTCTGCTTCACAAGGCCCTGGCCTCCTGCAGGACAAGGAGAGCATCATAACCACTTGGCATTAAAAAAGCTTAAGATTAAAGCAGCCCCAACTTTAAAAAGGGTAGTTAGGCCCTGGTTGGTCTGTGGGGGAAGAACTTGTGACAAAACAAACCAGCCTTCTTCAGTGGTTCCACCTGTCTGTCCCCCAGAGCTGGAGTCAGAAAGCAGCACTCAGCTAGGAACCTGAACTGCTAAAGCCACGATTGCTGCACTCACTGCCCGCTTTGTAGACACTGCTGCCCTTCTCTCTGGAGGCTCCTGGATATGGCCCAGGGAATTTCTCAAGATAGCCCACCCACCAATCTGCTTCCATGTATGAACGCTTGAGCTCTTCGAAGACTTGGAGTCTGTGGTTAAGGTCCCTCAGGCTTTCTTTGGCTCCTGAGTGAGGTGGGCTAATCCCTTCCAAGGTGTCCCTTGTCTAATCTGTGGAAACTGAGGCTCGGTTATCTTCTATGGCAACGGGACCTGGTGGATGGGATTGGGGTCAGAATCTGGAGGCAGCGAGGTTCTCCTGAGTTAACTGGGAAGGTGCAGCGTGACCATGCCAGCTCTTGTGACAGGGAAGTGCGTCAGAGCCTACAAGAATGAGAGGTGGTGTGCGGTGGGCTCTGGAGCTCAGGAAGACCCCGAAAGCTGCTTCCTGGAGCTGCCAGGGCAAGCAGGGCTTTGCCAGCTCTTTGACTTCAGCTCAGAAAATCTGCAAATTTCAGAAATGCACAGCACATTTGCATAGTATAGGGCAGTGAGTTTCTAGCAATGAGTCACGCTGACAATGGGAAACACATCTATGCTCTTTTATGGCTCCTTCCCAGTTGGTGGAAGCCCAGGGCCCGCTGATGAAATACAAGAAGGCACGCTGGTTCCCCATTGTTATGCAAAGGAGCCAAAGATAGCCTGTTCCTCTGTCCTCTGCATTGTGAGCTACTTCAGAGGAGGCTGACACCTACCTCATCTCAAAAGCCCTCCAGACCCAAATTCTAATTTTCACATAGTCGATTATTTTAAACATAGCTAAAATAAGCCATGGAGAGCTGCCCTACTTTGCATATTCCAGGAAATCTCACCACATAACTGTTAAGCTAAGAAAGGGTCTTGTAATAATAAGCTTACAGGAAGCAGTTGCAACCATGGGTAGCTCTCTATCTTGCTTCTGAGTGACACTGAGACACACAGGCCCTCTCCTGTCCCATCTAGGAGCTCCTCAACGTTCATCGTTTCCTGGACTGGGTCCTTCAAATCCTGAGTCCTAAGCCACTGAATGGAAAAGTTTCTCCTCTGCAACTTTGTCCAACAACACTTTATAAGATCTATGAAGTCGCATGGCCTCCCAGGATTATTTATCCTCCTGATCATCCCTGTTGCCCTGAGTCTTCCATACCTCAGAGCCCCCTTTGAAAAACAAACAAACAAACAAACAAACAAAATCACCCAGTGACCTAGTGACTCAGGACTTAAGTTAAACAATTGCACTCATCAAAAGAATCTAACCAAGCTTTAAGATATTGTTTAAGTTTGTTCTCTGAGGTTATGACCAGTTGGACATTTTATAAATGAAAGAGATTTGTTTGGCTTACAGTTTTAGAGGTTGCACTGACTTCTCCTGGTGTCTTTCTGCTTCATCTTGACCTAGAGGGAAGCATCACATAGAGTCACAGCAGGCTGCTAGCTCAGACCTTCTCCTGTTCTAAGAAAGCCACTACTGCTGCCACGAAGGTCCACCCAGGATCTCACCTTCTCACTACAACTCACCACTTCCTGAAGTCCCCCCTCCCAATCCCCCACAAATCCTATCAGCATGAGTTGAGGAGTTCTGTCTCTAGGTGTGATGTGAAATTTGGAGAAACATTCAAAGCAGAAATCTTCAGGCCAGCCATATAGCTTAGTGGCTTAACGAGCCTGCTGAGGCACATGCAAGGACCAGGGTTCGATCCCAGGTGTGCTGTGCTGGCCTCTGGCAACTGAGCCTGGACATGGTGGCACGTGCCTGTAATCCAAGAGCTCGGGAGGTTGAAAACAAGAGGATCACTACCAGACCGATTTATGTAGTGAGACTCTGTAGACCCTGTACTAAACAAGCAAGCAAGCAAACAAATAAATAAATAAGTTTCAAGACAGAAGTTTTCAACCTTTCTATAAAACCATGTACATTTATAGAATCAATCCTATATATGAAGTTAAATGTGGAATCTTATTTCCAACAAGGTAGTAAGTGTTTTCGCATGGTGTGTACAAGGAAGCTTTCTAGGAGGCCTGCTGATAACTACTAGGTCAATAAGACTACTGTCAAGGCTGGCCAGATAGCTCACCAGACTAAAGCACCTGCTTAGGCAGATGCAGGGACTGGGCTTAATCCCTGGCGTGTTGTGCCAGCCTGGCCCCAGGGCATGCTGAGGTTGCGATTGAGACTTGGTGTGGTGCCTTCTGCCTGTAATCCCAGCACTTGGGAGGCTGAAAACAGGAGAATCACTATGAGTCTGATCTATGTAGTGAGGCTCTATACGCCCTATACTAAATACATAAAACAGAAAATATTTTTTAAAAAGATCATCACCGGATATAAAAAAAGATGAAAATTTAAGGATCCCCCTGCTATTTATGTTTTGTTTACTTTTATTAAGGACCATCCACTTTTACCTGTTGAGGAGGTCATGTCTTTAACAATCATTTTGAACAGTTTGGTTAGCTACATGCAACTCAGGATTAGGAAATTTTATTGAACAGAACGGATGGGGCGGGGCTAATTTGGAGCCTGGGAAGTTGATGGATGATGCTTTTGCCCCAAGGTCGTGATGTGGAACATTTGCAGGAATGTTGGGAACAGCATGATTTAGAGAGGCGATGGTGTTCTTCCCAAATGAGTGAAGCTGGGTGCTCTGGTGTGCAGTGTAAATTATAAGTGTAAATGACTTACTTGGCATGGAGCTAAGTCATAAGTTAGGCCTATGAGAATGGGTATAATTATGTTTGCTTCACATTAGGTAGAACGTGTATTTCTCATCTGTAAACTGGTAAGTGATACAGCGACTGGAAACAAATTGCCATGCAAAACTGTTTGGTTCTTTCATAAAAATTAGTGATGCATGTATTTCAAAAGATTCAAGAACATGGCTGACCTAGCTGCAATTACTTCCTTGTAACTAAATGCAAAGTTCACATGCAACCTGAGACCGAGGCTTTTGCCCTTTGAGGAGATACAGAGAATTATAGATATAGATAAAGAAGATAGAGACTGAGACCAAGACTAAGGCTGAGACAGACAGAGACTGAGACAGGCCGAGACTGAGACCAAAACCAAGACAGAAAGAGAGATAGAGATGATACAGATGATACGGATATAGAGACACAGAACCAGCTTTGTATATGTGTGTTTGTACATACATCTATATATATACTGTATATTATACATAATCATATAATTGTATGTCACGTATATATATATAATTGTATATATTACTATAAAATAGTCCATGATCTAGTCTATTATCTACCTACATAATTATATATGTGTATACATATTAACACACACACATATATATATATATATATATATATATATATATATATATATATATAAAACATTGGAGTAACATATGTTGCAAAAATTAACCATTTTAATCTTTCTGAATACACAATTTAAAGTTATTCATTACATTCAAAACATTGTGTAAGCATCACTACTACATCCAAAACTTCTTCACAGCCCAAATGGGCATTAAGCCTTTAAGTAGTTACCGGCCTACTGCACGACCCAGTCGCTGGTGACTTGTAATCTGCTTCCCGTCTCTGTGGATTACCCATTGTAGATGTTTGTGTAGTGCAGCGGTTTTCAACCTGTGGGTCGAGACCCCGGTGGGGGTCGAATAACCAAAACACAGGGGTCACCTAAAGCCATTGGAAAAATACGTATTTAAACCCATGCTATGCCATGGTGAAATGTTATTTATTGGAATTAGTAATAAATAGTTCTCAACATATAATTAAATATAGTTTAAATTATGTTTGATTTGTAGCCATGAGAATGCATAATGTATATCAGGTACTTACATTCCAAATCATAACTGCAGCAAAATTATAGTTTTGAAGTAGCCAGCAAAATTATTTTTGATTTGGGGTCACCACAACATGAGGAACTATACTGTAGAACTATATTGCGGGGTCACGGCATTAGGAAGGTTGAGAACCACTGCGTGTAGTGGAAACTAACAGCGTTTGCCCCTCTGGGGCATGTGTACGTTTATTTCCGCTCTATCAGCACAATATCACTATTCTCCGCTGAAGATTACTCTATTGCCTGGGTCTGTAGCGGATTTCACATCTGATCCTCTGCTGACCCACACTTGGGCTGTTTGTACCTCTTGACAACTCTAAATAATAATGAGTAGATTTTGACGCATGTATGAACATGGCTAAGGTAACTCTACACCCTTCACATTCCTTAAGCACCTTTGTTTCTCAATGAGAAGAGTTAAGTAGGACTCTGCAGCTGGAGAGAAAATCAACCAGATTTTAAGGGAATACCTCTGGTACAAATAAAATAAAATTGGCAGCCAATAGAAAAAAAAAAAAAAAAACTCATCATTTTACCTTCTTGGAAAATAGCTAACAGCTCTTTGTTATTGGTAAAGATAAATTTTCATCTTAGTGGATACAGTTTTCTTTTTTTAAGAAATACCATTTTACTGTGTCTCCCACGTAGAGAACAAAGGAATGGAGAGGCCACTCAACCTTTTAATTTGTCACAGGAGTAGTTCAGGAAAATGGCATGGACTTCGTTATGCTGATAGTTGAAAAATGGCATCCGCTTGCATCACAAGAAAGCAAAATGCGTTTTCCTATCTCTCACCTCACTCGCCCACTACCCCTTGACACTTCCAGCTGGTAAATGCAAGGTGTGATACAAAGTTATGATGAATATTTAAATGAAAAAGAAAAAGGATGCATTAAGAGACCTTGCCATGAAGCCCTCTCAAAGCACGGGCGCTCGTCTCACACGCACTTCACCCCTTCTTCTTGGTGCATTGGGAAGCAGTTTTCTGGAGGTCCCTTTTCCCAGGTGTCTTTAGGTGCGCCGGTGCAGCTGTCTCAAGAGTCCTGGAGAGATCCCGAGTATTTATCTTACATGGCTAAGCTGATATCAGGGAAGAGCCAGAAGCCTCACAGTGCCAGATATGACAGATGAGGCGGACAAGGGCCACCGTGCTGACTTTCGAAGCTTCCCCTCTCCTGGGCTGTCGCCGCTGAAGCAGCATCCACTGCCATGGACTGAGCACATCTCACGCGGACGCTCCTGTGTGGGGTTTTCCCACATTCAGCATGTTTCCAGTTTGAGTCAGACCCTACCCAGGTGCTCTGTAATTTAATTTGATTATGCCTTTCTCAGGAGTTGGAAACCGGAGCACACATGTAAAGGTCTCTGTCCCACGTGAACATGCCCTCTGCTGATGTCCACCAAAGGCTGCGTGTCAACTCTGTCTCTGGTCCACTGTGTACCAGGTTCTCCCTGACTCTTTGGGTTTAGTAGCTTTCTATAAGAGCTCACAAAACTCAGGAGAATGGCTTGCACTTTGATGACAGGTTCATTATGGAAACATTTAGCGCAGCAGAAGCCACATGGAACCAATGCCCAGGGTCCTCCTGCAGGTGCCCTGAGTTCTGTCCTTCTGGCTCACGGCAGAGTCTTCCTTGAGAAGCTTGATTAATGAACTTCAGCCATCAGTGAAAACCTCACAACCTTCAACACCTCTCCCCTCTCTCTAGAAGTCCAGGGGAGGGCAGGGGAGAGATCAGGCTAAAAGTTTTAACACTTCCTAGCTGCAAAGTTGGTTACTCTGGCAACAACCCACCCACTGTCCTTTGGCTTTGTTGAAACTTCAGAGAAGTTCCCTCATGCACACAGACTCAAGTGAGCCTTGTTTTAAACAGTCGAGGACTCTCTTACGCACTTTCTTTTTAAATGAGCAGAACATATTTATTGAGGAAAAGAAAGCTCCTGTCCGAGAGAGGGGCAGGAGTGGGGCGCCGAGGGGTGTTTCCTGGAACTCTTTCCCACTTTATTGCACTTGATACTTAGGAAAATCCACGGGTTTATGAGGAATAAAGCAGAAGCACGGGCTCCGACCAAGCCATAGCACACACTTCTTCTTATCTCATTTCGTCTTATTATCTTATGGCTTTGATTTATGTGAAAGTTGATATTTATAGCCACACAACTTGTCTCACATTTCATGCCTGTTGACCTTGGTGATCATGCGGTTTCACAATGAGGGAATATTCTATTGTCAGAGACCGTAGTCAGTCTCTCTCCAGTGAAGATTCCCTTGTGAACCGCACCTCCTGAGGGAATATTCTGAAGAAATGACTGAATAATATTTTACTGCCACTAGTATATTCCTACTTAGAGAACTCCTGGATGGGGCTCTGAAAAGTGCATTAAGGGATCAAAATATATACTCTGCATGCCTAGCTATGCTCAACATTTTTAAGAGCCATGATTCTTAGGGCTGGTCAGATAGTTCAGTGAATTAAAGCAACTGCCTAGGTAGACGCAGAGATTGGGTTTCAATCCCCAGCCTGCTGTGCCAGCCCGGCCCCTGGGCTGCTTTGAGACAGAGACTGAGTCTGGCTATAGTGTTGCATCCCTGTAATTTCAGCACTTGGGAAGCTGAAAACAGGAGGATCAGTATGAGTCTAATCCGTGTAGTGAGACCTTGTAAACCCTCTATTAAATACATTTAAGAGAGCCATAATTCTTGATACAAAAATCTCACTCTCATTTAACACCCTAAGAAACTGACTTTCTGAAGTCAGTCATGAAATTTGCCTGCTACCACCCAAATTTTAAGTCGTAAATACCAGTACTTAAAACCTGATTTTTGGGCCTGGCAGGATGGCTCAGTGGTCTAAAGCGCCTGCTTAGGAAAGCATGGGTGGCTGCAGGGACCGTGGTTCGATCCCCGGGAACCACGTGCTGTGCCAGCCCTGCCCTCAGGGCAGGCTGAGCCGGCCATAAAAATAAATAAATAAACAAATAAAACCTGGTTTTCTTGCTGAGAAGATAAAGATATAAATACAGGAAAAAATGTAAATCACAGCTGAATTGGATACTGATGTGCAAATCAAAGTAGGTTCAGTCTTTAATGGTGTGGAAAATGTAAATTGCTACTAAAGATAGAACCTCCAAGTTAGGGAAAAGGAAAGTGGAATCTGCCATGCATCTTCCTTTGGATGAGGTCTGTGGCTTTTAATGTCCAGTACTCCAGTGTCTCAGCGGTGCTCTTCACGGAGCGACAAATTGTCCAAAAGGACGGGAAGTTGGGTCAGGATTTGTGTTTTCTTGCAGCGCAGTTTTCCCAGCTAAGCCCGGGCTGCACTTTGTCCTAAGTATGTCTTGCACATAGTTGAGCTGTACCCAAATTCGGAGGAAGCCATAGAGCACCCACCCCCACATTCTACGTATGGAACCAGAGGCCTTGGATAAAATCACTCCATTTCCGTTGCGCGTGATCAGAAGATTGTACTGAAAACTGTCAATTGCCTTAGGCCAGAACAGTTCAAATTACATAGTAAGCCCAAGGACTTGCTAGTAATGATCACTTACATTTGCGTAATGGACCTTAATATCGGGAAAAATTACACCCATATTAATGACCCTTTTTAAGTATGACCAGAGATCCATTAAGCAAGGGTTCTGTCCACTCTATTGTGGAAGCACAGTCAGAAGTTAGTCTACGAAGATGGAGCCCCAGGGACCCACACTGCCAGTTATTCACCCTTCAGGGAGTCCCTGCCTACCTGGAGTCTGGGGATGGCCTGTTGAAACAGTAGAAGGTAGCAATCATTTTTCTAAGTACCATTTACGTCTGCTGTTTTGGCCTTCTGGAACATTGTGGGATAAAAGGGCCAACATAAAAAAATCCCCGAAGATCCTAAATCAGCTCAAATTGGCCACCTGGTTGTGGGGAGAGAGGGAAATGCACTGCCTGGTTTTCAGGGCTGCTGTCCTCCCAAGTTAGATAGCAACCAGTGATGACCGGAACCATCTTGGATATCCACCCAAGTCAGCACCAGAGAGTAGCCATTCATCGCCACCTCAGTGCAAGTAGGTGAACCCCAAGCAGCACCTGCCCATCAGGGCCTATGCAACCCTCAGAGCCAGAAGACTCATACATTGCTCTATAAAACACTGAGTTTGGGGTGGTTTGTTGTGCACATATCGATAGCTGATATTCCATACATGCTTAGAGTGCACTGTTTCCCCCACCCCGCCAAAGCACTGCACAATGAGGAACATAACTTTCATCAGCAACTCCAAGCTCAACCCCTGCCATATGGGAGGGAGCGGATTCCACAAAAACAGGCTTTGACCTATGTGACAGGCTTTTGCCTATGTGACCATAGACACACAGATCCACTTCCAGAGTGGTAGAGTAGCTTCCAGGTTGGAGATTTTGGGACAGATGTAAACCAACATGTTGACACTTGCCATCTCTAAGTAATCGTACACGGAGACTCTGCTATTAAACAGAGAGCGTGCACCCCTTGAGGAGTACAGAGCTGTGCCCTTGACCTGCTTTCCAGAGGGGGGGTGGCATGGCAGGACAGGTAGGCTGAGGAGGTCTGTCGTGGTGTCGCAAGCCCAGCACCCAGCAGCTCACCCAACACATCTCGCGTGACTGAATAATGCAGTGAACGCCTAGTGAACAAGGCCTCGTGACAGGAAGGGCTGCCTCGTCATTCACCCTCCCCAGGGTGCTCTCTGTCACTTCAAGCACAGCCACCCCATCACTCCTGCCACTTTCTAGAAAAGCTCCGGAGACCTCTTTGCGTCTTCAGTGGTGTCATGGCTGTCTTGGTGTCGTGAATCAATCCTAAAGGATTACACTCATGGTCTGGCTGGCTTTAGGTGTGACCCCAAAGCTGCATGCTGTTAGACCTACTGAGTGGGGTGGACCATGAACATGCAGCAGAATGGCTCTTCACGCAGGCCTCTCCCATTTGGCGGGGGCATTCACTGCACTTTTGATCGTGGCTCATACACATACAGAAGAGGATTCCCAGTGTTGCTTCAGGAATTGGCAACGACGATAAGTGCTGTTTGATGTCAAGGGCAAGTGTTTTCTGGAGAAGTAATGCAAACACATCCTCCAATATAGCAGTTTTTTATTTAATTATTTTTGTGCCAGGGTTCGAAATCAGGACCTCGCACTTGCCAGATGGCCATTTATGCTGCTGAGCTATATCCCTGGCTTCAAAAACTTAAATCTTCAGTGTATGTGTTGACCATCCCTTGTCAATCTAAGATCTCCAGCTAGGTGGGTCAGGGGCCCCCACACACCTGGCTTGCTCTGCTGCAGCAGTCATGGTTTAATCCAGAAGTGTCTCTGATCTAGAGCTCTGGCCCATGCGCACAGCTTGTTGGAAGGGCATCGTTCTCTGCCATTGCAGGATGGAGGGGCTTGTTTTGCAGGGCAACACTGGCTGGGCCATTCCTGGATGCTAATGGTCACCTCAGCCCTTCCCATAGCAGCCTGTCCTGCGCCTCTCCAAGTAGAGTTCATCAGAGCCAAAGAAGACCCCACACTCCCTCTTCATCTTGTCCTCTCCTGGCCCTCTTTCAATAAGGGTAACCCTTTCCTATACACATACAGTCGCCGCATCCTGCATCCCATCAGCACTGCTCGATCAACCTAATCAAGAGAGGAAACATCGCATTTTGTTTCCAAATTTGCACTTATTGCAGGGCAGGTTTCATGCAAGTTGGGAATGCTAGGGGCCTCCTTATAGAGTTCCGTCTACAAGAGTCTTTGTGCTAAATCTACCTGAATTTGGGATCTGTATTCTTGATCTTGGTCCTCACTGATGTTGTAATGGGTTAACTAAATTTTGTAGTATAACTATGGAAAACTATTAGGTTCCCTTCTGCTTCCTGTTACCTACTCTAAGGAATGTGTTCTCATCCTCTCTCCGAGGCTGTTTAGTAATGAATAACTGAGTAACTGTCTCCTCCCCTCCCTAATCTAATTCAATAGTTAGAAATGTTCTAGGACTGCAAAAAATTACTAAGGCCATAAGATTACTCCGACCTTGATTGCTTTACATACGAACATCCAAATTCTGCAGCCATGACTGTTTGCTCTGTCAGGCCCCGAAAGATTAAGCTCTTCCTCTCTCAGAACTTCATAGACTTCTGCCTAATCTTATCTGCAGACCAGAATGTGGTTTTTCACTTTAAAAGACCAGCAAAATCTTGTTTTGCTTCTGGTTAGCACCTCCCTGCGTGGAGCGCAGCTAATCAGTCACCAGCCCAGCTAATAAACGGCTTTCTGAATTTTAATCCGTTCTGTTCTCGGCCTCTTATTTAATTCAAACCCAGCACAAATACCATGGTCAGTGCACTGGAGAAGCGTCGTTCTTCTGCAGAGAATGGGTTTTAAGTCTTCATTTCCTGTTTCAGCCCACACACTAATCTTTCTGCCAACCTTTCTGTCTGCGCCCTACCCCACCAGGCACTACGGGAAGCCCCAGGAGGTTGTAAGCACCAGGAAGAACATTCCGAGTGGAATACTCACATAGGACAGGGATGCAGCGCTGTGTAGCATAAGAGGGAGAAACGCAGTCATTGGTGTGGGACCCAGACATACGTCATGATGTTGAAACTTGGCTTTGATGCACTAACACTATTTTGAAAGCATGATAAGCCTAAAAGGCCCATTTGATTGTAATTTTACTTATGGTTGTATTTAGCAACTGTATGTGTCAGCTGACACTGAAAAGTCCTTTTGTGCTGTCTCATATTTCCTTGACACTGTGAGTTGGTCCTGCGGTCTCTGAACTAAGAGAGAAGACACCACTGCCGGGTTACTTTCCCAGGATCAAAAAGAAAATTAGAGATGGATGGTCCTGTGCCTTGGGCAAATCATTTGCTGAGACCAAAAACTGCATGGCAGTGAGGATAAGGGCAAAGTATGGGGAGAGACGCACAAGCACTCACGGCTTGAGGAGAAGCCCAGCCTCTGCCCAGTCTTGAGCACAGCTCTGTGCACGTGCGCCCTGCCTTGCTCCTGCTACCCCTATGCTGTTCTCCTTGCCCCGCCCCCCTCCATCCCTCTCACCTCAATGAGCTATTAGTCACGTGGTACTCACAATGACTGGGGTATCAGCTTCCAGGTGGCTCCCGGCAAGGCAGCCCCTGGTAGCGGAGTGACCCCCGAGCATCCAGTCGTGTGACAGAACCACGTAGAACATGGGATCCAGATAGAGCTCTCCTAGCAGCGCGAGCTTCACGTGGCTGGCGCATGGGTAAGGGGACGGAGACAGGAGTCTTTCGCTAACTGCTTCAAAAACCGGTCGATATGTGCTCCATAGATCCTAAATGCTGCTAATCAAGCAGCTTCATATATGCTGAGTGTTTAACTTTACCTACCTTCTTTCACTGAATTTTACCCCAGAGTAATATACCCACCCACTTTCGTGGCAAAGGAAATGGAGCCTCTGAGAGTTGGAACCACAGGCCACATGGCCACTAACTGGGTTTCCATCTCGGTCGGCTAGCTCTAATATCTCATTCCTTTTGCTTATTTTACTTTATTTTTGTGTATTTATTTATGTTTGAGGTGCCAGGGATTGAACTCAGGACCTTGCACTTATTCTACTAAGCTATCTCCAGAACTGGGACAAAATGGAGTAAAGATCTTAACAACAAGGTGAAGCACTGAAGGTATTTTTAATGTCCCAATACTTGAGTCAAAGCGATGTAAGTAGATGAAACCTAGAGCTCTGGCCCTCTTGCCTTGTGCCTGGATGTGGGAAACTCTGGCGTGGTCTGCACGATGAGCCTGGACGTCCTTGTGAGTTTTCCCAGCAGGCAGATGTCTTCACGCACTCCTCTCATACCAAGTTCCAGGCGCTTGTACGTGAAGGCGCCTTTACCCCCATGCTGCTGTCTGCCCACCTTGCGTCCCAGATCCTGCGCATCCTTCTCAGGCTCTGCCTTGGACACTCGTGCCTTTCTTCTTTTCCCCTTCACACCACTGCATGCACAGAATGTCAGAGCTAGCACAGTGGCGATAGCTCCGGTGGCAACCAGCAATGGCTCTGTCTCTACAGGCAAACTTTTTAATCGCTGTTTCCTCTTTGGTAAAATTAGCGTGCTATTTCCTACCTCTCTGAGTGGTTATGTGGGTAAGAAGGAACATATTTAAAATACCAAGCACTTAGCAGGTGTGCAAGAAAAGGTAGTTATTTTTATGTGGCAGAAACACCTGCCTAGGAGCAGGAGACACATGGGTGCTAATAAGTAAGCGCCCTACACCCCACCCTCGGAGAGCAGCTGTCGAGACCCAAGTACTTGACAACAGGAGCTGCATGGGGCACTCAGTACATCCGGCTGCCTGCTGGACGTGGCCTTCCCAGCGCTCCCCTGCCTTCTTCTCCACACTGCCCTTGGTTCCACAGGCTGTCCTGACCCAGGACGAGATTGCCACTGGGTTCTGCACCTTGACTCTGGGGCAATCCCTCTAGAAAGCCTTCCTGGAAACAAGCAGCGGAGCACAAGTCAAGTATTCTGGTCAGACATCCTTGTAACCTTTCTAAAAATCCTTCCTCTTTCACCACTTCTGAAATATATTCTGGAAAGTGTGTCTTCTGTGCCTTACCATAGTCATACTAGATAGCTGCTGGCCTGTCCCTGGACAGCTATGTTCTTAGAGTAAGCCACAGTCCTTCGCTAAACAGATGATTTTCAGGAATGACAGCATAGTACTCTGTGTATGTGTGTGTGTGTGTGTGTGTGTGTGTGTGCGTGTGTGTGTGTGTGTGTGTGTGTTGCTGAAGATTGAGTCTAGGGCCTTTTCACTGAACTTTGTCCTAATCCATTTCTTAGCATATTTGTTTTATTTTATCTTATTTTTATTTTGTGATAGAGTCCTGCTGAAAGGATCAAGCTTGATCTCCTCCTGACTCAGAGAGCTGGAGTCTCGGGCCTGAGCTTCCATCTCTGCCCGTGACAGTCTCTCATCCTGCGCTTCCTCCTCTGTCCGTGGCTGCTTGGTTCCCCCCAGGATGGGGCTGGGTTTGTGTCAGGCCGTGGAGCACGGCTGCACTGTCCCACATGACCACAGAGTGTGATGCTTCTCCCTTCCTCTCCTAGTCCTTCATTATTCCTTTCATAAAACACAGAACAAACACACCTGTGATTTCCCACTGCATTTCCTTTCCTATGGAATTAAGATCATGTTTGGCACTGAGCAGGGATGGAAAAGAAGAAGAAAGATGGATGAAAGCTGGTGGCTTTCACTCCAGCCCTCTGAGCCACAGGCACTCTAGGCGTTGGTCTCTCTCCCCTGCTCACCCCTCAGCCGGAGCCGGAGCCTCCAGGGCAGGAGCAGCGGGGCAGCCTGGGCTCAAGGCACACCATCACCTATCCTCATCTAGTCCATTTCCAGGCTGTGTGCTGATAACCATGCAGCGCTAACAGGATTCCAGCACTATCTGCTTCCTGCAGGGAGGCGGGGCCCGTGCTGCGCCGAGTCAGTAGATGGTGGGTGTTCCACATCCCACACTCAGCTGCTCTTAGATGCCTCTCTGCACAGACCCACCTGGACGTCCCCGGGCTGCGCAGGTGCCTGATCAGAGCCAGGAGCGTCACTTATTTCAATGCACAGCTCTCTCTATTCATTGACTCAGTGTTATGCATGCTGAATGCAGTGGTTTAGACCTAGAATATCCTCCACAGGCCCCACACGTGCAGAGGGGCTCCTTCGGAAGGCGACTAGATCACGGGCCCTACACTCATCCGTGGATGACCTGTGAATCCATTCACAGCTCGCTGCAGGTGGAAGCACGGCCCAGCACCTGTGGAAGTTGCGTCTCCCTTTCAGACTCTGGCCTTCCCTCTCTGCTTCCTGGCTGCCAGGAGGTGGGTAGCTTTCTGTCCTTAAGCTTTCTGCCTTGGAGCAGCCCACCATGCTCTGAATCAACCGACCCCGAAGCCGAGGGAAACCTCTGCTCCAGTACATTGCGGGTGTCGGTACCATGTTCCAGCAGCAGCAGACCTGAGGAATGCATGCAGGAAGAGTCGCAGGTGTGCAGGGCCTTTGACTGCACTGAGGCTGCACTGTGGCCCTATTGGTGGCCTTGGGTTGAAGGCATGCTGTCTGAGTAAAGCAGCACGGGGATGGGATCTACACATGTGGAGAGGTGTTCGAAGCCCTGGCTTCTTGTGCCTTTCACCACACCGGTTACTAGCTGGGGTGACATCATAAAGGAATGAGTTGATATTGCCCTTGAGGTCTGTAATCCTCTTCCAGTGCTAACTGTGCATCAATACGCCTTTAGTCAAGACCCAGCACGCCACCATCAGTGAGTTAATTTCCAGCCACTGATTACTTTACACAGGACCACCCACTTCAGCAGCCATGCCAGCTCTCACGCCGGCTCCAGCCTGCCCCTGGTTCTGACCTGCTCCCCCCATTCTTATCCATCACCACTGGCTGCGACAGTCTGGGCTCAAAGTGTACCTTCCCATTAGAGCATAATAATTCACAGGTGGTGTAAGAAAGCATTCTTGGATTGGGTGACATCATGGCTGTCTATGTGCCTGTCTGGCAAACACAAGGGCCCAGGTTCGGTCCCTTGTACCACATGCTAATCTGTCCCTGGAAGCCATGCCGGCCACTGAAACTGGACGTGATGGCTCACGCCTGGAATCCCAGCACTATGGAGGCTGAGACAGGAGGAATCCAAGCTGCATGTGAGAACCTGTGCCAAATAAATAAATTAAGAAAAGAGAACGATAACAATAATAAGAGAATCCTCTGTGTGGCATCAGAGATTCTACTTGGCCTCTCTTTGTAGGTATCACATTTTAAGCAGTGTTTGGAACTTGACTGAACTTTCCTGGGTCCCTTATTCTTCAGTTCTCAAATGGCCAATGAAGTCAGCTCTCACGGCGCCCTGCAGGGGACTCACACCACCTATTAAGTAGGACCACGTGCACCAGAAATTGGCGATGAATATCCTCCTCCTCCCTCTGGGGAGGTAGTGTGCTCATGACACCCTAAAGGGGCTCTGAAGGGCACACATTCATTCTGCTGTCCGTGGGCCAGGCTGAGGCCAAGGCGGGCCAGGGCTGCTGAAACACAGCCAAGGGGACTCCCTTCCCTGGCAAGGCTGCTGGGCGTGTGCGGGCTCCTTCTCGTCCTTCTCCAGCTTGGCACTGTCCTCTGCGGGAAGGCTCTTCACAGCAGCGTAGGGTCATCAGGAGAGGCCTGGGGGAACTGTCTCTGACCCTGAGCAGCTCCCGTGAAGTCTAGAAACGCAGAAATAAATAAATAACTTTCGCTGTGGCCCTAAGTGAACTTCATGTCCTGGCTTAGAGTCGGTGCGGCTTTGGTCAGCACAGCCTTCCTCATCTGCTTGCATCATTTTCTGCTCCCTGGAACTTACTACAATAACTCCTTCGTCCCGAGTTTGCTCAAGGGAATTTTTCCCAGGTGTGGGAGACCACGAATAATAAAGGTCTGCTTTTCTTCCTCATGTCTAAGCTATGCCAGGAAGTGGCCGTGTTTCACTTCCTTCTACTTTCTTTCTCTTTGTAATGAATGCTTTATTTTCCTAAGACAAGAAACAAACAAACAAAACAAAACAAAAGACAAACAGGATTGGGCAGCTGCCCAAGACGGCTTCGTTGAGGAGGCCGTGACAAGTCTGAAGGCTGAGTGGGTGTGTGTGACCCACGTCCCCGTGCAGGGGTAGGGATGGACCTCTTTTTGGGACGCAGGAGCCAGGCTCCCTTGCGCATTGTCCTCCACGGCCCTTTTCACTACTTCACTTCAGCCTTTAGGGAATAAAAATATCTTTCACATCCAAGATCCCAGCTTCGGAGTTGATTTTGGAACACCTACACACTTCTGTCAATGAACACGGGATGTACAGCCATACATGCACACGGATCTTTCAGGAAATAAGTGACCAGACTAAGCACTGGCTCTAGGGCTCCGAAGACTACCCCAGCCCCTTCCTCTTGGCTTTTCACAAGATCTAAAAGACAGACGCAGATGTTGCAGTTTTTGTGCTCTGTTCTAAGTAGCTTTCTGGAGGTGCGCCGCCTTCTGGCCGAGACGGTACGCGATCTCCAGATCATTGTGCAAGCCCAAGATTTAATCTGGCTGCTAGTAGGTTCTGTTGATTACTGAAAGCAGAACTGTATGCAAGCGCTCGGTGTGGCAAGGCCAGGTCGCAGAGAACTCCTGGCTGGTTTTGGCTGTGCCTCTGTCCTTACTGTTCCCTAAGCTACTTGGAGGCTGACTGAGGGTTCAAATCTGCATTCTGGATTTCATTTGAAATAGGTAAAATCTCAGGGAAAATGAATCTTCTAAGGCAAGTGGAAAATAAATCTGATGAGCACAGCAAGACATTAAGAATTAAAAGGGCAGCTCGGGAGGGAGAGGCGGAGGCTCTGGGCCGTGGAAACATCTGCCTTTGAGGCCACAGGAGCCATAGACACTGAAATGAGTTCAACGCAGCCAGCTATTTGGAGTTGGGGGCAAGATAATTATATTCGAAAAAAGACAGCGTCTCCAGAAAAATCCCCCCAAGGGAAATAGTTTTAGTTCCTTCATATAGAGACGTATATTACACAAGGTTAACAGCCATGAAAAACAATACAAAATGCCCTCCATTTAACAAGTAGAAAAATATAACTAGTATATATGGCAATTGTGAATCTAATACTGTACAGAAGTAATTTATGGATTTTACAAATAAATTATAGCTTAAATGCCCTTTTTAAAATTTTTTTTACCCCCTAGATATACAGCAGAAGTTACAACATAGGAAAGGTCCCGAGCCCCTCTTCTTAGAGATTAGTGCCAGTCAAATGTTCTGCCCACGAGTTCGAAGAACTTCTTATTTGGCTCGTGAAAGTACTCGTGCAGCTTACTGAGAAGTTTGGGGTCCACTTGCGGGTGCGCTCGGCCTTTGGACTCGTGCAAGCAGCGGTCCCGGCCGCTGTCCCGGAGGCAGTAAAAGCCCTTGGTTTTGTTAAAGTAGAAGTTCGAGGCGTTGATCTGAGGGGCCAGCCGGAGGAAGCGCTCGACCTTCTGGATCTCGGGGAAGGGGTCCCTGATGAGGCGGTCGCCGTCCACGATGTGGATGCGGCGCAGCGGGAAGAAGCGCAGCCAGTTCTGCATGTGCGCGTGGTAGAGGCTGCGGTTGAGCGCCTTGTAGTCCACGTTGAGCCGGCCGTCGCGCACCAGAAACTCCTCGATGGAAGGGTAGGGCTTGTGCTTCTGCATGTGGTTGTAGAGCACTTGGGTGTAGTCGGACAGCACACGCTCCGACGGGTCGCGCAGGATGAGCAGCAGGCGGATGGCGGGGTCCATGCGGTGCACACGCTCGGGCACCTTGGGCGAGGTGAAGTAGGCGGGCGTCTTCTCCACGGTGAGCTGGTGCGGGGCGGAGAGTGGCATCTGGCCCAGGTACCAGCCCAGGCCCCTGCTGTAGTGTTCCTCCCAGTCGAAGAAGTGCACCTCGTTCTCCGCGGCCGCCACATCGGGGTGCAGACTCAGCATCTCCAGCAGCGCGCGCGTGCCCCCCTTGCGCACCCCGATGATGATGGTCTGTGGCAGCTGCTGCGTGGAGCCATTGGCGGCCGCAGCGCCTCGGAGGGCGTCCTGCGGGGGCCCCGCCTGCCGCAGCATGGCCTGCTGGCTGGGCTCCACCCTGGGGACCGCCGGGCGGGAAGGCACCAGCAGAGGCTGCAACACCAACAGCACAGCGCCCAGGAGCAGCGCGGCCATGCTGGACACGGGGGCTTCAGTGGGTCTCGCGTGCCAGGAGCATGAAGCGCAGCGCAGGAATCCCTTCTGGTCAGTGGCTCATGGGCGTGGCAGGCTGCAGTTTACTGAGGGGAGAAAGGGAGAAAATATTAGCTCCAAATGCACTGCCTGGTGCAACCACTAGAGGTCGCATTCAACCCAGTTATTCTCCTCTTGGGTGTCTTCCCAAAAGAATTGAAAACCTCCTACCACAGTCACATGGGAACACCATACCACAGGGACATGCGTACACACAACTGGTAGCAGCTATACCTTGGAAAAAACCCTAATGCCCTTCAACTGAGGAACAGATAAAATTATGCTGTAGTTTTGTACAATGGAGTAGTACTCAGCCATAAAGAAGGATAAACTGGAGACATAAGTAAATGCATATAACTCAAGACCATACCCATAAGCGAAATAAATCAAACCCACATGTGTAATCATCCACATCGTCTCCCTGGTGTAAGAAATTGAAAAAGGAAATAATGTTTAAAATGCAAATATAGATAGACATTGTGAAAGGGGAACAAATTGTTTAAAAAGGAGAAAGGATTTAGGGTGAATGAAAAAGGAAAGGAAGGAGGGGAAAGGGGAGAAAAGCGCAGGTTGGCTATCAGCATCGCTTACTTCAATGAAAACAGATGCCTGTGCTAATACTGATGGGAAAATTTTCATTTGCCTACCTTGTGCTCCGCGTAACTACTTTGAAGGTGACAGAATGCAAGGCCATCGCTCTTGTTACTTACTTACTATCGTGTTATGAAATTCTGTTTTACTTTTTCCCATAAAATAAAAATATACAAGAGCAATCCAGTGGGCTGCTACAGTCATATTTGCATTTATCCCTCTGGGCCTCTGTTACTTTCGTTTTTCTCTTTATTGTGTAAAGCAGAGGGCTGGAACAGATTCCCTTTTTATTGTTTTTGTTTTGTTTTGTTTTGCTTTTTTTTTTTGAGCCGGAGTCTGTCTGTGTAGCTCGGGCTGGCCTCCAACGCCCCATCCTCCTGCTCTGGCCTCACAAGTGCTGGGATTCCATGTGTGCACGTCTTGCCTAGTGCATGACAAACATTCTCTATAAATCACTAGAAAATAAATATTTTAGTCCGAGTGGGACATATGGTCTCTATGGCAACTCCAATACCGACGGAGCTCTTATGGATCTAACTCAGCCAGAGACAATAGACAAAGGAAAGGGAGTGCCTGTGTTCCTCTAAAACTTCGTTTATGGACCAACTATTTACATGTTTAGCCTTCTGGCCACACAGAAACCTGCTGTATGCAGAAGAGTTGGCCGAGGTCTTTGTACCTCAGCAAGCATCTGGGAAACATCAGGCTGCTGATGGCAGAGGGCAGGTGACAAAGGAGCAGGCTTTGTGTGTTCCTCCAGTGCTCCCAAGCAGAAGAATGCATGACTGAGCTTGAGTCTCCACTCAGCCTCCAACTCTGGCCGTGGCTCATTTGGGACAGTGTGGTTCCTGGCAACGTGACTGGGTTTGGATAATACGTATGGGCGCACATGGCAGTGTGCCAGTCCCAACGGTGCTGCAAGAGGCCTCTGCCGCTGCCTAGAACTGTCACCCTCAAAAGGGTGTGTCCTGCGTAACTGCTCCCTCAGGGGAAGATGGGAAAGATGTGTGACACGGACCCCAACCACATGTGTGGCGCTCAGTAGTGCTGGTTCCAGAGGTGGAGCGCACCCTGCGACTCAAGCAACTGAGCTTTAACGTGGCTCCTAGTTCAGTAGGGATGGCACAAATGTTAGCGGGGACAAGGAACAGTAGCAGGGAGACACGCCCATTGACTATAGTCTGGATAGGGCACTCCCAAGGCAAATGCTGGCTCATTCTCCTGAGCCGGTTAGGAACATTTTTGCAGTAGAAGAAGTGGTAAAAGTGGGGCTAGAGCGATGAAACGACCGAGCACACCGGAAAGAGCAGAAAGCTTTCTTACGCATGAAGCGTGCCTGCGTACAAACTGGCTCACGGTTGGCTCTTTGGGTCCGCAGCACAACCCCCTACTGTAAAGCAAGGAGGCAGGAAGACTGTGGCCCCGGTTTACAGAGGTCACTACAACCGAAGGCCCACGTCTAGTCTGATTTAGCTCTCGAGGCTCAGCTTCAGAAGGGTCAGCTTTGGGCTCTTCCCAAACCTCCTGCCAGATACCAGCTGAGACAAGGACCACGTTGACTCTCTAACGTCCTTCAAGAAAATGAGCACTGCGGGCCCTGGTGTGGGTGCCTTGCAGTGACAGAGAAGTCTCTGGTGCCTTGTACGAGAGACGCACAGCACCCTGTGTGCGAAACCCGCCCAGCAAGAGGGCACAGGAAACTGCCTGTCTGGGCACGCGCAGGCTGCAGGCAGACTCAGCAGGGTGACTACGAAGTTTACAAAACCAGTGCAAGTATTCTCCATCCAGGGGATGCGTTATCCTTTCAATAACAGATAAGTTTTCCCTATGAGTTTCAAACTTATCCAAAATGTGTAAACAAGGAACAAAATCTGGGGCTTCCATAATGGCTGTCTTCTTCGAGCATTCAAAAGCAAGCAGTTGACCGCGTGCGCAACTCTTGGACACCGCAGCACACCAAAGGGGGTCTTGTGGGCGGAAGTGGTGCGGAGGAATGGCCGAGCCAGATGTGGGCGTGGGGTGGTGCGTGGGTTAACCGCAGGGATCCGAATGCCTCAGTGTCTCACTTCCTTCGCTGCTGCTCATGGCGGCACACTCCTTTAACACCAGTGGGGAGCGTGTGCGTGCACCGCGTTGCGTGTTCGGCTGCGCTCACGGGTGAAGGCTCGAGTCACCTAGGACACCCCGGAGCGCAGTGCTGTGTGGTGGGTGCTGGCGCCCTCAGGTCACCGCTCACTAGCCACACCTGGGAAGCAAGGAGCACTCAAAGCATTCCTCCTCTCCACAGAGGCGGAGGCCAGGGCAGCAGTTCGTGCTGTCCTGCCATTGCGCTTACGACTTCGCATGAGCCGTTCCGGGTTTGTCTGTAATTTCCCCGGAAAGGTGAGCTAGGAGCACACAGCAGAAAGGAAGCTAAATATAGCTTAGCCTTTACGGAAAAAGAAAACAGAAAAAGAAAGGAAAAAGAAACTGGCCAGTTAGCACTTTAAATTCCTTGTTTCTATTTTAATACTTTCCAAAAATAAATTTACTGAAGTCTAAACCCTTTTCATTCCGATAGCATCTGAGGTATGTGGAGCAACACCAGCTAAAGTCTGCTGGGCACACATGACATATATGTGCTAAATGTGGCATGCATGTGTGGGGGCTATATACATGCATGCGTGTATACCTACAGAGGTACATGCATGAATATATATTGCAGAACACATGCTAAACTGATGTCGCAGGTAATATAGGTAATATATGCACACACTCAAGGCACTTTGCGAGCCAACTTCTTATGTAGCTGGCTAATTCGGACTTGCTAGTGCCATAGCCAGAGTCTGCGGGCCTACGAGCAATACTCTCAGGAAAGCAAAGAGCCCCAAGTTCAGGTGAGCTTGCTCAGCCGTCATCAGGGCCATCCCTCCCTTGACCTTGAAGCATGAGGTGAAAGCCTGTGCAGGGCCTTTGCCTCCTGCTGCGCAGTGTAGCAGCCCAGGGCATAGTGGCCTGAGCCTCACAGGAAGTACAGCCTGGGACTCCTGGGCATGGAGCGCTGCACCGTGCCCTGGCCTCTAAGGAAGGGGTCGTATGTGAATAAGGGCGGTGCCATGGGTCCCCAAGGAGGAGGACCCAGGAGAGCCTGGGCAGCAGCGGCAGCTCCTTGGCCTCCAAGGCGGGAGGAGCCGACACCCAGGCACAGCCTTCCTCCTTCCATTCATTGCAGGGCTGGAAGCTTCTGCCCGGTGGGCAGTGCCAGTTCTGCCGCCACTGCTGCCTTTACTTGTAGTGGCACAGCTTCCGTGAGCCTCAGTTTACTCATCTACAAGATGGCGACATTTCCACCTACCTCAGAGAGTTCTTCTGAAACTGAAAAGAGGCCGTATTTTCTAGGTTGTCCAATAAATATAGAATGCAAGTGTGTTTGAATTTTCCAGGAGCCACATTAAAAATGCAAAACCCAACATATCCAAACTATTCATTGCTCTGAAGTGCGATGAGTATGCAGAATTAGTGAGGTATCTAGTACCGCCCCATGCCTAGGAAATCCAATGCTGAGTGGACCTTCCTTCCCTCCGCGGACCCCCATTCTCATCCTCATCACTTGCGGTCACTGAGGTGGTCGGTGCTTTCAGACAGCACTGAGTAGAGCTGCAGCTTTTCATCCAAAAGCCTGTTTTGTTTTATTTTATTTTATTTTTCCTAGTACTGGTCCTTGAGCCGAGAGCCTCCACACTGAACTATATTCCTACAAGCCCAGCCCTTTCCTTTTCTAAAGACACAGCACCACTAAGTCTTCCAGGTTAGGATTCAATTTATAATCGCCCTTCTGCCTCAGCCTCCCAGAGAGGCTGCCTCAGCCTCCCCTCTGATGTCCAGTTCTGAAGGTGCTTTCAGTGTAGAAAGCTCTCTCCACATCAAGAGTCCTTCCCTAAGAGGAGAAAGGGAAGGAGAAGGAAGAAAAGAAAAACAAGGAGGAAGAGGAAGAGGAGGAGGAGGAGGAGGAGGAAAAGGAGGAAGAGGAAGAGGAGGAAGAGGAGTTCTTGAGCAGGGAAAAGAGCAGAAAAACAATATTGAACTTTCAGGCAGCAAAAATACATTCTATATTCTCCCTTAAGATAAATTCACTTCTCTCCCACCAGAGGTGAGCCAACTGACGCTGAGTGTGTGTCCCCTGAGGGAAATCTGGAGCCTACACCTGTCCAGCTGCATGCCCGGTGTGCTTGCCAGAGCCTGGAGCCGAGGCCTGGTCCCTGGGCAGAGCAGGGACTGCTCCCTCTGTGACGCCTGCTGCTCTGCATACCAAGCTGCCCAGTCCCCACAGGGCCCCTCAGGAGACCTAGTGCGACTGCAGGAGAGGGAGCGCCAGGCATGCAGTGCGGAGCCAGACTCCAGCAAGCAGCAAAACCTATCCTTCCCCTTCCTTGCAAAGCCTGGAGTTGGTGTCACGTGGCCACCAGGCCCTATGGGCTGGTTACTAACCAAGAATTGTGTGTGTGTATGTCTCTTTTGTGGGAACCCGGTCCCTTAGTCTGATTCCTCGGTTCTGTTAGCCACTCTTTCCACCTGCCAACTCTTGGAAAAGGCCCGGGATTTCCGTGCAGGCCTGGCCCTGCTATGATGGGCACAGCGAGCCCTCTTTCCTTGGGTAGAATGGCCCATGGGTGCCGAAGGGAGATTCTGTCTCCTGGCCCTGCCCCTTTCAAGATCTGCCTGGTTTCTGGGCACTGCAAGGCCAACCGAAGCAGAGCTCAAAGAATTCCACAGGGAGGCGCTCTCTCTCCCAATGTCAGAGAAAGCAGCTTTCCTGTGGGCCCACCGTGGAGCTGGTGACCACGTGTCAAGCAAAAGAACCCGAGGGAAAAAGCCACTGAATCTTTCATGTGGCACCGGCTCTTCAGCTTGGAAGTAGACACGGACTCCTTTCTGGGCCGGGGCAGGTGCTAGCATGCAGCCCGCTACCTTCAGGCCTCTGTGTGCCCCCCGCAGAGTTTGGCATCGCTGGCTTGTCAGGCTCCTCAGGCACACAGGGACCTCCCAGCACCATGGCAGCCCTGTGCTGTCTCTTTGCAGGAAGCAGAAGCCCAGCCTGTCTGAGGCTGTGTCTCGTTCTTCCCACGTTACTTCCGGTCCCAGCATGCCCCAGGGTAGGAGCCCACTCTGCCTTCCCTCACACTCCTGCGCCCAGTCCCATTTCACAGCCTTCAGAGCTGTGCACGTGGACTCTGCGTCCCACTGAGCGCTCTCGCCACCCTCCAGCCTCTGGGGGAGAGTCTCATCTCCCTCTGCCCGCTCCAGCGCCTGGCACCACTGGTGCCCCAGAACATAGTGGGACCAGAGACCCGCTGCCACAGGGACTTGTCCAAGGCAGTGAGCAGGAAGGCCAGTGGCTAGGAGTTGCTGGGACACGCCTTGAAAGAAGAGCTTATTTTATCTTACAAAAAGACTTCGTCAAAAGGTATTGTCTCGCTAGTGTAAGAACCTGAGAGAACACATAAAACTCTGAAAGGCACCACAGATACTGTGAAAGAGAGAAAATACGTTGAAAGGAAGGAACAGCTGGGATGAGGGAAAGCAGAAAGGGAAGAAGGAAGGAAGGGGAAAAGACATTTATGTACGTGCACAGGATAGCTTGGGTAATTATGTGCTGATTTCCACCGGTCTATTGGAAGGAGCACTTAATGGCTAATCTTTTTCCTTTTGTTTTTGATTTTCTTATAAATAGTTTGACCGTTTTTGCATTCTTATGTCTGGTCATCTGGACAACTAATTTGAACACAGCAATATACAACATCACAACCATTGCTGAATTCCTGTCACTTTGTTTAGTGAATGTCTGTATTGTCTCTAATGGTATTTTTTGTTGTTGTTTTGTTTGTTTTTACTATTTTTTATCCTCTTAAAAAAATCAAATGAAAAAAAATTAAATAAAAAGGTAGCCCTCATGCTCTAGAGATTCTAGCAGAGACCAGCTATTGAAAGGGTCACTCAGCATTTGCCAAGGTGATTGGAGAAGATCCCCTGAAAGTCTAGAAAGTGTTTTAATTAAAAAAGAGGGAAAGCTATGAAATAACCCTTCAAAAATATTTTAATTTTTTCCTTGAGTCTCTGTATTAGATAATTCACACCTTGACCTAGATTTCAAATGTAATTAACTGGAACATCGTTTTTCAGTCTCAGCACTGGAACTTATTCGTGGATCAAAAGAAGCGGCTCGAATATTTCACAAGAGGAGGGCTGAGCACAGGGGAAGCAGGGATGATCCACAGCCCTCTGTGTACAGGACCTCGTAGTCACAGGCGCTCAGTGCGAGAGATTGTGACACAACTGGTACGAGCAGGGGTCTCCTCTAGGGCCACAGGAAAGCTCGGGACACCGGGACCCAAGTCCTGTACAGCTTGAAGAGAAGACCTGCGTGGGAAGAGTGCATTTGCTGGGCACTCTCCAGGCGCTGGGCAATACCCAGTAAGCACTGGTACATAAGTTACCTCCTCTCAGACGTGCAAGTGCACGGACGGCGCTTGCTCACGGTTCATGTTATGTTGGTAAGCAATGAAAAGATAGAAGGAAAAACAGGCCAAAGAACCAGAAAACAGAGAAGCTTTCATAATCAGACAGATTCAGGTTGGAATTCTCATCGCTAGATGACCTTGGAAAGGTTTCTTCCTTTCTAAGGCCTACTGTGCCACTTTACAAAGTAAACTTCAGCCTTCTTATAGGCGACATCATGATTGAATAAGGTCACTCAGGTTAAGCATGTGACACCCTGACTAAAATGCCGTAGTCAACAAGCAGCGCATGGCCTGCCTTCCACCCTGTGGAAGGCTTGGCGACAGGCTGTTAGGGTTAAAGCACCTCCCGTAGGTCACAACACCGGAAGGACTGTAGCAAGACCAAAACTCCATGGACCAGCTCCAAAGCCCTTTGTGTGTCTCTTCCTCCTCTCAGTCGTGCTACTTCCCCATGGGCGACGGGGAGTACATTCCAGGCACAGGGAGGAGCTTGCCCCAAAGCATGATAAGATAGCAGGAAGCATGAGATCTGCTGCACTGTTATGCAAAAACAGCTCCTTTCCAAGTATTCAAGGTATGGAGCGATTTAATTATCTGGGTAATGACAGTTGGAATACAGAACTATTACTGTGTGTGTGTGTGTGTGTGTGTGTGTGTTCACAGCTAAAATTCCAAGGAATAAAATGTGTAAGATTATTTGTTCTTTTTTTTTTTTTTTTTGTAGCGAAAAAATATGTTGAAGATTGTCTCTACCCAATGACTGACCTGCCGGTTACTGTGGTGTCAAATTTCCACCCTCTGCAGGTCGTCTTGGAAACCAAGACGCAGGAAGCAGCTCTGGCCTGCGCCTCTCAGCCTACGAAAGGACACGGATTCCAAGACCTGCATAAATATTTATTTTCTTGAAACTGTCTATATATGCCCTACACTTTAACGAATACTGACATTCACTGTGGTTTGGGCTTGTGGCAATTTCTGTGCAGTGGCATGAGGTGGGAAGAACTCAGAGTAGGAGCGAACAAAGCACAGTGTTAATCAGGTTCTTTGGGCCCCATTTACTGTATGGGGAGAGGAGAGGTGTTGTAGGCCCACGGGGGTCTAGTGAAAGGCCCAAGAAGTCCCAGAAGGCAGCTCTTCCACGCACACCGCAGTCCCGTCCAGCCCTCAGCAGTGCCCGGAGCCCCGTTCTGCAAAGGGTTAGCCGAGTAAGAAACAGCACTGTTGGGGTATAGGCTCTTGAGTTAGATAGAAATATTCTGGGCGGTCAGATGGGGCTGGGCCCTCAGGAAGCCAGTGCGGAGGATGAGGTTGCATTACAGCAGTGGCTGGAGGCATAGCCACGAAGGCCAGGCTTCAAGATAAGGATGGAATGATCGAGTCTGTGTGCCTTCCCAAGAGATAAGCCACGGACTACAATGGGCATTACCTGGTGCAATGAAGTCTAGATGGGTGTCAGTCACCGGGTACCCGGTGACCATGTTTATCCACTCCTACAAATGGGCCCATGTGCTTTCCATGTGCACTTGCTATGTGACCTGCGCTGGCTGTGCATTCCCTAAGAGGATGCAGCTGTGATCTTATTGGTTGCTCTTAGTCTCATCCCATGTACTATCCACCTCATGATTTTGCTCTATAAAAATTGAGAAGCGGGGTCTTTGGCAAGCCACTCCCCTCCACCCCGCTTCTCAAGAGCAATACTTCTCAGTAAATATTTCCTACTCGTAGCCTCCATTGTTTCTTAGAATTCATTCTTCGATTTTGAGGAGCGAGTTTGGCTTATCTGACCTGTAGCAGCTTGGGAGTTAAGTATCATTTCCCCCTATGTCAGCAGGACTGGAGGGAAGAGGTATCTGTAGGACAAGAAAGGAGGCCCAATGTCCTTGCAGGCACAGGGATTTGGGGCCACCGACTGAGATCTCAGTGTCCTCAGGGAGCCCCTGGGTGCTCCACAGCAAAGGGAGCATGGTAAACACACCCTGCTGTGCACTGCAGCCTGATGGTACCCCAGAGGACGTGTGACTCCCCACCTTGGGTGGAAGATGAGGCCCAAGAACGGAGCTAAACAGTATGGAGGCCGGTGCCTCTCACGTCCTTCCCAGAAGTACGAGCTGCACCTTAGGAGCACAGACACAGGTACACCCAGATCTAATCAGAAAGACTGATTTTATTGTAGGAGGTCTAAGGTGAGACCGTAGGATCTGCCTTCCTCAGAGGTTCTCAGGGGAGCCTGGTTACTGCCTGCAGTCCTTGGCATGAATCTGGAATGTGCACTCGCATTCTTAGCTAGAGGAGTGTTTTCTCTCTCTCTCCCCCCGCCCCTTCTTTGGTTAGGATTATTTTATTTCCCAGATTAAAGACAGTTGTGGTGGGGCTGGGGAGATAGCTCTGTGGCACAAGTGCCTGCCTGGCAAGTGCAAGGTCGTGAGTTTGAACCCTGGTCCCACCAAAAAAATAAATAAATAAAACAAAACAAAACAAAATAAAAACAGCTGTGGTAGACAACACAGGGAGAGCTCACCCTGGCCGCGGAGGTGGTGTTCTGGGAGCAAGGGGGTGGGGCGCGTGAAGCTGCAGTGAACAGAGCATCTCAACCAAATATCCAGGCTCAGGTCTCAACTCTGTAACTTAAAATCCACAACCGGGTCCCAAGCCTTAAAGGCTGAGCTCAAGCACACCGGCCCTGTGTCTGTATTGCAGCGATTAAAGGCAAGGGCACACCTACAGTCTTAGGCCATCGCTGCTGCCTCTGGCCCACAGCACGCCTCTTCAGACCATGGTTGCTATTTTTGTCTCTCACAAAGAAAAAAAAAAAAAAATGCTGAATGGTATAAATGGGACTCGGGAGCGATAATTAGTGAAACGCAGTTGTTCCCAATCCAAAGAGGTGCGGTGACTCAACCAGACAGAGGCTCAAGCCAGAGAAGAAATGACACGGGAAAGGAAGCTGCTGTGTGTTTGCGGGGGTGGGGGGGTAAGGGCACGAAGCAGGTCTGTCACCAGGAACAAATGACGCAGGCAGGTGTCGCCACGGTGAGCCAAGTCAGGGAGGGGGTGCTGCCCTTTCTCACCACGTGCCTCGTGTGTGCGGCTGGGCACGGATGGCAGTGGGGACCCAAGTAAATCCTTCATCGGACTTGGAAACACACCACACAGGCAGCGCAGAGCAGAACCCGGCTGCGGGGGCGGGGGCGGACGGGCCTCTCGCATGACTGGGTGCGGCTGAGGGGAAATAGGCCCTCCTGCACGGGGGAGGTGGGGGCTGCGCTGCTGCGCCCATGCTGCGCGTGTGGCGTTGGTCCTCGTGCTGTGGGTGGCTTTGTCTGAGATGTAGGAGCCTCGCTGGCTGGGCACAATGCGTGTCCGTCATCAGATCAACTGTGTGTTTCCTCAGAAGCAGCCAGAAGAAGACACAGACATGAGAGGTAAGATGGACACATGTGCCGCCTTCTTCTGGCTTACCATTCTGCAGAGAAGGAAACTGCAGTAGGCATAGATGGGACCCCAAAGTCAACTAAATGGACTCCTCATGCCTAGGCTGCTAGCCCCACCCCCAAACCCATGGGGAGCTGCACTTGCTTTTGGATGCAGACTCGGGAGATTCCAACGGTTTGCAGCTGGAAAAGTCCTCACGCAGACCTAAGGGCATGAGTCTGAACCTGGACGGACAAAGGCAGAGGAAGGCTCGGATTGCTGGAGCCTGCCTGTAGTGGTCGGAGAGCCTGCCTCCTCCGACATCCGCACGCGGAAGCTTAGCCCAGGAGAGCCTGCATCCTCCGACACCTTTGTAAAATTGAAAATGGGTTAAGGGAAGCTATGCAAAGTCAGGTAGCTTTGCTGTCGTCACACCCCGTGACCCACACGGAGAAGACTACAGAAGGTAACGTGCAACCAGGACCGCAAAGGGCTTGGGAGCTCTCGGGGGACACGTTGCCTTTTTGCACAGATGTGTTGCAGTTTATGTTATAGCAAGAGCAAAGGCAACAGTGCCCGAGCCTTTCCCTGCCCCGCGCATGCACACACACACAGTTGTCATTTTCCCTTATCTTTCAGTAAGAAAAAACATCAGTTTAATATTTCTTGGTCTTTTTTTTTTTGAGACACAGTCTCACTATGTAGCTGAGCCTGGCCTTGAGCTCACTTCGTAGCCCAGGTTGGTCTCAAACCTGCAACAAACCTACTACCTCAGCCCCCTGGGTGCCTTGATTATAGGTGTGCAGCACCATACCAGGTCGAAGTTTAGTATTTCTTAATTCAAACGTTTTGGGTTCTACAAATTTAATTAGTACCCTATTTTTGCCTCTGGTTCAAATTTCAATTTTATTTACCCATTTTATTTTTCAGACAGGTTCTCATTAGGTCACTAAACTGTCCAGGCATAGCTTGAACTTGTAAGACCTCTCTCTCTCTCTCTCTCTCTCTCTCTCTCTCTCTCTCTCTCTCTCTCTCTCTCTCTCTCTTTTTCATACAGGGAATTGAACTCAGGACCTTATATCACTAGGGAGTTTCTGTACCACTGAGTTACAACCCCGACCCAAGATGTTTTTCTCACCCTCCCAGAGTGTTGGGGTTTCAGAGTGTGACAACTTTTTACAGCCACAGTAAGTTTTCTTTGAACAAGAGATAAACAACTCATCTTGAAATATTGAAATGCCATGTTGTCTGTCCAATTTACCACAATCCTATCCTCGACATAAACCTCTCTGAGATCTCATGTTATGTTTTATTACAATTTCTGTATCTTTAGCTCAATTGGTATATGTCAAGCTAGAGAGCTATGGGTCTTGTAGTCATTCTTTCAAAATGTGGAGAGGAAATGATTTACACTTTATATTTTTAGGATATATGCTATTGTACACAAGCCTGTCATTTCAGTGCTCTCTGAGGCTGGCATAGGAGAGCAGCAGCTTGGGCGACTTCACAACTTGGGAAGACCCTGCCTCAGAATAAGAAACAGATCTATGGACAGATAACACAGGCCAATGCAGTGGTCTGGCAGTTGTATCCTCTTACATAAACAACACATCTGAAACACCTTGGCATATAGCGGAGAAATTCTGGATTGATCCAGGAGAATTACAGAAGCTGAGAGGAGAAAGGCCATAGGCCAAACACAAGCTGTCTCTGTCCCTCCCTCTGCATGAGCGCCAGCTCTGTGCACTGCCAGCCTTGATTTCCTCTCTAAAGTGGGCTAGCCACACTAGCAGAAGGACCTGAGAGGCGAAGGCAGTGAACGCTAGGCCAGGGAGCTGTGCAGGAAGAGCCTCCCCATGCGCATCCTCAGGCGGTGCTGACCATCGTCATGGGCTTGTTCCTCACTACTAGAGTGACCTGGGTTCTTCTACTCAGGTCAACAAAACTGTGCACCCGATCTCAGGAATGTAAGGGGTGTCTCCACGTAGTCTGCACTGCCCTAGAGGCCATGCACGAGAGCAGCGAGCCATGGAGCTAGGGGTTGGGACCTGGAATCCAGCCATAGTTCTACCCTGATGTCCCAGGGACCTTGGGCTGGGTGAAGAAATATCCCAAGCCTCTGTTTACAAAGGAAATCATGCGGGAAGAAATGCTAAGATCTTCTGACTTGCATCTTCAAAGTAAAAGCGATAGAGGATTAAGAAACATATTTGTCTTAGCAATTTTCCAAAATGCTAAACAAAATATTGACTTTTACTACCTGAAATTATCCACAGAGCCTTCCTTGTCTCTTGTTCCAGCATTAGTCTTGATATTTCATAAGTTAAAGACAGAAAAATATATCAAAATTCCTATGCTGTGACCTACAGTCTTATTGCTAAGGAGTTTTAGGGAATAGACATGACATCATCTAGGTAGGAGAAAAAAAAGAAACCTTTTTCAGGTAGGGTCTACTACCATTCCACACCGACTGTGTTCAGCACTCCTCCATGAATACTAATTAAACCTAGGACCTGAGGAAGAGGTAGACCAGTTAGCCAGAGGAAGCCATCTACAAAGTTTGCTTAGTCATTATTGAAAAACATCAGATGGGCGCGAGCACTCCACCATTAGGCACATGCTGTGGATGGAGAGCGTCTGCCGAAAGCTGAGCGCTGCTAATGCCTACGGTGGGCCTACTGGGGAGGGGGCTGCGTGGAGGGAAGCATTTTGTTATGGCAGTTCCACTTGCATTAATGCGTTGAGGCCTCCCATGAAAGAGCGCAGGGCAAGGACCTCTCTCTCACTATCCCTTTCTCTGCCCTGGGACGATTAAGCACAAAGACCCTGTCGCATGCCAGCACCTGCCTGTGGTTACGGAAGTGATCCCTGAGAACACTTCTGTTTGTACAGATCATCTCAACCTAGGCACTCAGTTTGGGCAGCACGAGCAAGCTTCTTCAGTGAAACCAAGCCTTGGTGTTCCTGCACAATTCATGCGCTGTAGCCTCGCCCCCACTGGGAGGTATCTTAGCTACTTTTCTCGTTGCTGTGACAAAAATGCCTGACACCCAAAGTTCAGGGAGGAGAGGTTTGCTTAGCTCACAGCGTGCAGAGCTCTCAGTCACCCATCAGCTGGCTGCAAGGCAGGGAGGCGTGGTAGGCACAGGTCACAGAGGACAAACAGGTCGAAAAGCAACAAGGGTCAGGCGTGGCTCTTTCTATCCCTTCTGTCTTGTCCAGTCCACTTAGGGTGGGCAGCACTCATGCCCATAGTCCTAGTGCTCTTGGGCCTAGTGCTGCATTATGAGTCAATGCCAGCCTCACATACTCTAGATCTAGCCACCTCGGAAAAAGCCCCACCCTTGACTGCATGAAGCTTTGGGGTGATCTAAGGACAAGTCTTAGGAGCAGGGATCAGGATATAAAGGTGGGACCCTCATCCATGTGATTACTGCCCTAAGGAAGAGGCTAGAGAGCCAGTTCACTCTCTTTACACCATACTAGGAACCAGGAAGATTTGGCAATCTTCAGCAAGAGGGCCCCACCCAAACCCACTCTTGGTGGCCTTCTAATCTCTGATGTCCCAGCCTACAGAACTGTGAAAATCAAGCCTCTGAGGACAATTAGCCTCCTGGGCTGTTGTTCTCTGTTACAGCACTCCAGTTGGATTAATACAAACATCATGGAAAAGTTTCTCGGTGGTGCCAGTACAAGAAGCCCTTCAGCTCTAGGTAGGCACAGAGGGATTGTGCTTTGGCTGGAGAAATGTCACTCCTTCTGTCTCCACAGGCCAGTTTTGTGACCTGCTAGGCCACAGGGAGGCGGCTTACCCTGAGGCTTCTCTCTGCTTAGTTGTGGCTGTAAACCTGCAATCAGGGCTGTGGTGCAGCTCAGCAGTGAGCAGGAGCTTACGCATGAGTAGCTCTGGGTTCAGGCCCCGCTCTTGCCCCCATACCTGGGGACCTGCTTTGGGAGGCAGGGATGGATGAGAGCCTTGGATGGGCCTTGACTCCTGGACCTTACCACATACGGTGCTCAAGTAATTCCTGGATAAACAGAAAAACAACCTTTGAGCAATATCAGGGGTGAGGCGATCACATCATCAGACCGTAATTTCTACCAAAGACCCAAATGGAGAAACTGCATCGGAAATTAGGAAACTGGTGACAAAACCCATGTGTAACTTGTCCTGTCAAACGATTCAAGCTTACCCAGATTATAGCATGGTGGGGAGCACAGAAAGTAGTGGGTACAGCAAGAGGAGGCAATTGCGTCACAAAATACGGAATCGCGGATAGACTCGCATCATGCAAATAAGCCAGCTTTGTCTTATTATTGTGTGAGGCGATCGGAAAAACTGTAAGTTACTCTTGGAAGTGGTTTGTTTGGTGTTGCAAAATTAAAGCAAAGACAGTCTGAAAATGAATTACTATCTCTTAATTGCTATGTCTCTTCTCTAACTCTTAGTAAACAGGGAGAAAGAAGAGACATCAGGCAGCACAGCTTGTCAGCTGGGGGCTTTGGCAGGCTTGGCTGTCTTTGATGGTGACCCCAAGATCAGAAAGGACCCAAGAGACTGCACTCGCGGAGCCCCAGGGCCAGGCCCCTCCCTCGATGAAGGGGCTGCGCAGGCTCTGGTGTGTGATCATGCCAAGTGACGCTGAGCTATGATTCTCAGGCCTGCTGTGACTCTGCTATTTCTTAAGGCCACCAATGCATTAACGCAGCTCACAGGTCCCTCAACGTCCTGCGATCTCTCAAGTTGAGTGACAATTCCCTGCACATGAATTTGGAGATGAAACTAAAGGATATGAGTTGACTGACTCCCTTGGCTGAGTCCTGCTGCCTTTGGGCTTGGACCACCACCCTCACATGCACAACGAGCTGCTATGAGCGCTCAGGCTTTCTCTTATAGATTGGACCACGGTAGCAGAACACTGGTGTTCTACACGCAGCCTAAAATGACTAGGTGATATGTTGGATAAGTGGCCCCTGTTGTCCAGGCAGGAAATCCCTGCTCCTTAAAATGCAGCACTAGAGGGCTGTGCAGAGACTTCAGGAAGAGGGCACTGTAGGAAGTGTAGGTCACTGCAGGTGTGTCGAAGGGGACTGTGAGGAGCTGGTTTACTCCCTCTCTGTGCTTCCTAGCCACCAGGACGTGTGCACCTTCCTCTGTCATGTATTCCTACCAGGATGTGTGGTTTTGTTATAGATCCAAAAGCGGTGGGCCAGTTGCCTATGGATTGGTATCTCCAAGACTTGGAGCCAATGCAAGTCTTTCCTCTTTTAAAGTTGATTAGCTCCAGTATTTTTGTCACAGTCATGGAAAACTGCCAGACTCAGTAGACTGAGTTCAAGTTAAATGAGGCTTTGGAGATTGTCCTGAGATGTCTAGATAGATAGGTTCTTCCATCACTGGATTAGATTTTAAGGACTTTTTAATTTTTTTTTTAAATTTTTTTTACTCCAATGACTCTGCATAGGCATAATTTGGACAAGTGAAGGAGGTATGGAAGAGAAAGTTTGGGAAGTGTTTTATGGAGAGGTCACTTAGGGACATATGGGGCTCCTATGATGTCAAAAACAAGGATCAGGGCTTTAAATGAACCCCAGGATAAGGGACATGGATAAGAGAGAGAGTTCTGGTTTTAAATTACTTTGGCTTTAAATCTTGACTCCTGAAAACACATCTCTCTTCTCTGGGCCCCAAGTACCCCATCAACAAAAGGAGCTGTGCTCACCCTCTTGGGCAGCGTAAGAGTTAAATGCAATGCTATTTAAAACCATGGTAGCCCGTGTAGAGCCAGTTCCATTCCCAATAAAGAGGAGCTCAGAGATATTTCCTCAGTCAATCAGAGCTCGATGCTATGAGTTTGAAGGGAACAATGAAGAACAATAATAGAAGTTATTTCAGTTTTGCAACAACTACCTTTGTTTGCTTAAACAATTGTCATAAGTAAGGAACTGCAGCATTTGAAAAACTGACAAAAAATTCCTTAGTGTAGGTGTGAAAATTTTCCTGTTCTGTAGTTGCAGAGAGACAAACGATGAAGAACAAGGAAAATTTAAAAAATAGTATAAAGTAGCTCTTAGACTAGCATTTTGAAAGGGCAGCTATTGTCGGTGACTGATGCCTTCATCAGAGAACCTTCTAGAATGATTTGACAGAGACAAAGACAGCAGGATATGACAATCTTAAGCCAGCAGGGCCTGGTGGGCCTTGGAACCAAACTGTACCAAAGGCTCCCCTTGTCAACCCACAATACTCTGCACCTCCTGCTGGGGTGTGTGTGCTGAAGCAACCCTGTGTGGGTCGGGATCAGGGGCCGCGAGACCCTCCTGCAAGACTGAAGGATCAAAGGCCCTAGAGCAGGTGTCCTCCAGGCCCACTTGCCTGATGCAGAGACGGCTTTACACAGCAAAGAGCAGAAAGCCCAGGATATGGGTACCACTGACTTTACCCAAAGGACAACTTCTTGCTTCACTTCAAGTCACTTCTGAGATGACAAAGGACAACTGTCTATTTGAACCCAGGAAATTCAAACTCAAACAACCGAAGCAGCAACCTCCCCGTCAAAGTCCAATATGCTTATTTATAATAGCAGTGCTTTCATGTCAGGTTGCCAGGACCACAGATCCTTCCTGTGGCCCCATTGAGCACATCGGTGTTCATCAGGAGATGCTGGACTGGCTGTAGCAGTGCTTTGCGTCTCCCTGCACGAGCCTTTTCCTGAGGGGCGTGGCCAAGTCAACAGTTACAACCACCTCACTGGCAGGACGAGCTGTGCTCGAGCAGCAAGGAGGAGGGGTCTAGACTGGCATGAGCACCCCTGCCCGGGCCTCTTCCCTTGGACTCCCATGCAGGGGGTGGTAAGCCTGTCCCCAAGGGACCAAGAGAGACAGAGCAGTGATGGCCTTGAGCAGTGCAGGCCCAGGGTCCAGAGGGGAAGAGAGAAGGCACCGAAGTGCCCAGCTTGATCTGCTCCTTCCAACTTAGGCCACATGACAAGTCCAGCCATTGGACTGGCACATGGCCATGCAAGCTTCAACCAGAAAGGAAAGCATGGTCCTGCTGCGTGTCTAGAAGACGGATGAAGTAACTACCACCTGTTCAGTGACTGCGATCAACAGGCCATGGAAGGACAGGACAGCATCCTGATGCCCATCAAAGCATGATGTGACCTGAATGTGATAAACAGCAGGAGAAGGTGGGAAGGTGTCAGGGCTCCATGCACAAGAAGGGGCGTGCCCAAAGGCGTAGAGCTCTGACCTGTGTGGGGCAGCTAGGGTGGGACTTCTGGGCAGATTATGAGGTGTGACTATAGCACAGAGAATGATGAAGAATAAGACTTGAAGGAGCAGAATCTAAGGGTCATGCTGGAGAACACAAAGCTCATTGGTGCTCTTACTGTAAGAAGCAGAGCAGCCAGGGGAGGGCTAGCTTTTAGGCACCCATTATGAGCACTGAGCGGTCTAAGCTAATTCAATGCACTGTCGCTAACATCATTCAATGCACGGCTGCACTGAGCCCTGATGGCTCGGTCAAGTGGAGCATCTATGAGGGTTCCTGCTTCTCCAGCCACCAATTAGTCCTGGAGTGCCAACAGGCTGCCAGGCACTCCTCCAGGCTGGCTCCAGCATGGGTGACTCACGCTAGACAAATTCCCCCACTGGCTGCAGTTCCTGGAATAGATTTAACATTAAATAAGTAAGTGTGTCAAAAATGAATGCGACAGAAGTCGTGGAAATGGCCCTGAAGCACATGGCAAGTGGTAGCTAGTGCAGATTGGCGCTTCTGTCAAGGTAGGACACTGGGGCGAGCTGTCCTTGGGGATCCAAAGCCATGTACTTAAATATAGGTCCTGTGAGGAAAGCCAGAATACACAGGACAATCTGGAAAAGGACAGGGGCCAGCTCATACATGGATTTTGTGAAGCTTGCTGTTGTTATCTTAGAGAAATACTGCAGATTCCAAATGATCATGCAGGATGCAGAGCCAGAGAAGACTAGGAAATCGTGGAGCACACAAGATTTGTATTTCAGCTGAAGATAGCAATAAAAAAGAAGTTATGAGGAGCAGAAGGATTAATCACCAACTGCAGTGTACAAACGTAAGTGTAATCGCCGCTGGAAGGCAAGGAGGATCGATCCAGGGTTACCATATTTGATCAATTTTCATCTTTCATTCTTCCTAATGCCTCTGTGCCTCAGTTTCCCAGCCTATGCTATTATTTTTTTAATCTTGGGGCCTATGACCTAGTTTTGAGTGCACGGGGCCAGACCATGCTCTAGGGGCTATGGAGGAAGGTTTCCTTCCTCCTTAAAAGAGGGAACCTTGACTCACTCCGCTTTCAATCCCAGTGGTGAGACGTGCTGCTTGGGATCACTGTGGCCTCGTAGCCCTTAGAGGAGAGGGTCAGCCTGCAGGGACAGTCGGGCACCAGGGCAATAAGCAGTTAGATGCAGGGTGGCATTCTTGACCTGCTTCCCCATCAAAATCCAGCTTTCCAGCAAGAAAAGACTCACGATCATTATTGCAAGCCGCTGTGCAGACATTTACTACATACCAGGCTGTCTAATGGATGATTTGGACCCATTATAAAATATGATTCTCTCTGCAAAGTCCACTGAGAAGTCTGCCTTCATGTTGAAGATGATGTACTCAAGGCTCACAGAAAGAAAACCATCCCAGATGTCAAATACATCAACTGGTATACTTCTGTCCTGGCCAGGGGAAGCTTCCTTAGGGTCAGGGTCACGGTGAGTGGCCGACAGTTTGGGGGGACAGAACTCTGATGCCAAGGTTGGACTCCCCTCAGCACCGCACCCAGGGGGACTGGTGCACCCTGCAGAGGCAGGTGGCTCAGGTGCAGCCTGGGACCAAGCCAGAGAGGAGCTGGAAGAGAAGGTGCCTCCTGCCTCTGCGTCTCTTCGTGAGAGCGAGACTCCACCCAGTAGAAGGCGAAAAGCAGGCCCACAGCGGCTCCTCCCACGTAACACGAGGATGGCTGGGCATGGGGCAGGGTGGCCAGTCCCTCCGCGAGGTGGCCCTGAGCTCCCCTGCGTCCTCCTGTCTGCTCTTAGGAGACCTCAAGCTCTCAGAGGGGGGAGGTGGTGTGCTTCCCTGTTTCTATTACATTTTTCTTCTTTGCTATTGTTGGTGTGGCAGTTATACCCCCTGCACCTTTCTCCCCAACTACAGAGCATCGTGTTGGGTTGCTGAGAAACTCAAAGATGGGGCAGGGGTGGTGTTTATCTAAAAGACCACGCTGGCGTTGCAGCAGGGCTTGCTCAAGCCTGCCCTAGGCGGCAAATCCCCTGGGCTCCTCGGTGCTTTTCCTGCGCTTCCTGTCCACTCTCGCGTTTTCCTGTCCTGACCTCTTGCCCTCTGGCCTTGTTCTCTTCTTTCCTTTCCCTCTTGTGCTCTGCAGCCCCACCTGCTCCCCCTGGGGGAGGCCTCACTAGCCCCCTGGCAAGATTGCTTTGGCTTTGGGAACCCCTGAGCAGCTGGGGTTACGGGTGCTGAGATTCTGGTACAGGGATTCTGGGTGCTGGGACGACGAGTACTGGGAGTCTGGTGCCATGCAGATTCAGGGATCCTGCATGTATACCCCCGCATCGGCCTCCCTCTGTGTTCTGCCCTCCCCTCCCCTCTCCTTCCCCACCATGTCTACACTGCTGCTTTCTATCTGTTGACCCAGGAAGTACATAAAAAGGTGGACTTGAGACATCTAAATTAAGACTGAAGGAAGGCAGGGCCCAAGACAGAGACACTGTGGATAAATACGATGTGGGAGCTTTAGTTCCTGGTCTCTGGGCATGGCGTTGGGACTGTGCTCTAGAATCTGTCCTTGCTTTCATTATCTTATTCATTATATGTCTCCCTCCCTCCCTCCCTCCCTCCCTCCCCAT